>CM070092.1:15961315-16173815 GCA_036178185.1 Liparis tanakae
ATGGTACATCGTGGTTTGCTAATCGCCTTAGAAGACTAACAATATCTGATTAGAAACCTTGTGATTATGTTAGCACAGCTGAAAAACAGTAATGGTGATAAGGTTATACAACTGGCCTTCCTTTGAGCTTGACGTTTGAAGAACAAAATGAATACTTCAAATATTAATCATTATTTCTAATCTTGTCAATGTCTTAACTATATTTTCTTTTCAATTAATATATAAAACTGAGTTTTCACATGAAAGACACGAAATTGTCTGGATGACCCCAAACTTTTGCACAGTAGTGTATGTTATCATTACCATGCAACCCATGAAATAGTTGAGACACTAGAGGACCAAAGGGGTGGATTGACTGACCCATCATATGTAGCAGTGATCAAAAATTAAAAACCACGGAGCCACACATTGTCTATATGCTAAACGCCCTGCAGAAAACACTGCTTGACCCTTTTAATTTGAGCCGCAGACGCACCCAGACGAGAGCTTATCTAACTTTAACGCCATATTTGGATCACGAAACCATTGATTGCCGGAAGCGCTGTCTGCCTCTAGATGCCCTGCTACATGCCCGTCGTGCCACTCCTACATATTTCATACGGGAGCTATTTTTAAAACTTGGAACTTTCAACTGTATGAAAAATTGAAAAGGACCACAGGAAGGAGGGAGTGAGAGACGGAGGGGAAGAGGCATCGAGGAGACAAGGACAAGGGAAAGGAGAGGGCAAAGGAGGGAGGAGAGAAGGTGACGGAAATAAAGAGAGAGAGAGGGAGAGAGAAAAGGGATTTAATGTAAGAGAGACAAATGTCAGAGGAAAGGGGGGGGGGGGTGTGATCGGGTGGAGTGATGGCCATGTGGGAGGAAAAAGATGTCGATGGGAAGATAAAAAGAGACGGTAAGTGAGGGAGCAGGACAGAGGAAGCAAGTGAGAGATGACCTTTTATTGCCTTCACTCAAATAACATACGATATGTGAGCTGTAGTAGTGAGGAGGACGGAGTGAGAGGCAAGCTGTTTCTCCGAGCTCTCCAACACCTTACTTTCAACCCCTGAAGGAACCTGAACATATTGTATAAATTCACCCAGAGGAAGATTCTAAATACAAACTAATTATATATAAACCCAGTTCTGAGTCCCAAATGTCGGGCGCTGCGGAGAGAACGCCTTCTCCAAAAGCTCTTATATTTTCGTCTAGACACACGATTCACGCCACACGCTTCCACACAATCTCTCTTGGCTAGCTGCGTGTCCATCATGAAGTTGTGTACGTGTTTTTCAAGGTCTTGGTCAGTCTTGAAGCTCCTGGCACAGCAACCACCAGTGCCGTACAGCCTGCACTTGAGGAGTGGAGAAAGGGAGGAGGAGGGAGGGAGGAGGAGGAGGAGGAGGAGAGGAGAGGAGGAGGAGGAGGAGGAGGAGGAGAAACAGAGCACTGAGTCAGTTAGGGGGAGTGAATTGGTAACTGGTGGCTTGGCTGTGGAATTAGCCAGATGATTGGGCGCAGTTAGGGACAAATATGAGGATGGGAGCTGCATGACGGAGGGAGGCGATTGAGAGAGTGATGAGCATTAAAGAGGATAGCTCCCACATCCACATTTCCTCATGTTGAGCGCCAAGTTTGCTTCACTCTCCCATCCATCTGAGGAGATCCCTCTCTCATCTAATTGCCAATATGTAAGTTGAAAAAATATTCCCTTTATAGATGAAACACACGTCACAGAGATTGACACCACCTAATTTCATTTAATTGCAGAGCTGATCTGAATGACACGGTGTCAGTCGTCCTGTCACCGGAGGCGCGCCTGCAGGAAGTGTAAAGCATGAAACACAGACTGTTCTAGTCCAGCCGGGACCCACATGGGGCACTGTGTGGTTTGCCTTAAAGAGTGATGGCAGTTTTCTCTAACCAGAAAGACATTGAGAGAGATTACAGCAGAAACACACGGAGGAGGGGATTTGATCACTGACTTCTCAGATTAGGCACTTTCCCAACCTGGCCTGGGCTCACAGGCTCCTTGGAGGGGCAACAGATCAGGAGGAGTGAAGAGCTATGAGTTCATAGGAAATGGGGAATAAAGGAAATATGGAGGGCGGTTGGAGAGAGAGATGAATTGGAGGCTCGGTGTGTGCAGAGAATGGGAGAACGATGGAGATGCATTTGCAATGTTAATGAGGTCACTTATCTTCAGCACATCGAGATGAAAAAGTGTCACATTAAAATGTAGCGTGATAGAGAAATACTAAGATTTAAAGAGGAAGAATAGTGAGTTAGAGAGCTGTGTATATTTTTCATATACTTTATAATATCAGTTTATCCAAAACAAGGCAAGTCGGGATCAACGCTCAATAAACCTATGTAAATCCCAGTACATTGTTTTTCAGAGATAACGCCACTAGCGCCACAGGTAAAGAACATCGATTTAGGCCAGTAAACAAACACACATCAGAATCAATAAGTTAGCTGGCGTGAACCCCAAGGCTCGACGTGCTGTCGCTTAGTGATCAGTTTTAGGATGAGTACTATGCCTACATTTGATTGGGCCTGGCTGTGTTGCCAAAGTAATAACAAACTCCACCTCTATTATTCTGTATAAAAAACATATGTAAAAAATGTATGACAGACTTTCTCACCTGGTGCCTGAAAGATTCTGCTAAACGGCCTGCAGGTGTTTACATATTTCTGGACTCAATATTCTTGCTAAGTGCATTGTCTTCTAACTCTCTTATTTCATCTATCTCTCAACCCACTTGATATAAGAAAGCTATAAACAATAGGAGCGGGAAAGTAAAGGAGCACAACGTTTTCAAGGGAAAAGAAATAGCCCAGACTGCATGGCATGGTGATGGTGCGCCTCCTGCATGATGCTAACAACGGTTTACCAAACACACAACTCGGGCTGCAGGTTCAGTCAAATGTAACGCCAAGAGATGGGCATTAGTGCCCACGCCCACTCTTCATCCACTTATTTGTGTTTATTCAAAAGCTATGAATAAAATATGCTCAAATAGTGGAAACCGCTTCTTTGAGTGTTCATACATGTCGGTGCTTTTAGGGAGAAGAGCCCCTCAACCAATTCCGCCTTTGTATGGACAAGTCCAACTGGGTTATGTATGTGTGTTTATCCTCATTGGTCTCACAGTGCCTGTGAGGTACATGTGTGTATGCAGGTGCATGTGTGCGCAGTTAGAGTTGGTTTAGGTTTACGCCATATCCGCTTGATTTCTCAGCAGCGCCCCTCACAGGGCCCCAGCAGAGGGACGCGGCCGATGATGGCGCGCCGCTGTTTTGACTGTTTCATGTCTGGTTTTCACAGCTCCACAATGTCCATACAGTCCACACACACTACAGGTAAAACATATTCAAGCTTCATGTGGAGTATAGCCATGGTTAGCAGGAGCTGCAGAGAAAAGTGGGAAAAGATATTTAACACACAAATATGATGATGACACTTGTTTCGACAGAGAGCTTAGCGGAGCACTTAGTATGGACAGCTCAGCATATATATTTCTAAATGCAGCTCTGAATCTTTCTAACCTGAAGACTCCAGCATTACATAACGCCAAGTAACAAACCTAAACACACACATGCAATCATTTTATTCAGAACCCCGGCTTACTGGAATTTATAAGCATTATAGAAACAGATAAATGGCTTATATAAAACACTAAAATGGCGATGAGTATATTATAAGGCAATTTAATAAATATATGTAATTGTGCATATAAGATGATGAATTATAACTGTTTTACTATATTGTCATTCGTTTTCTGTTTATACACCAGTGTCCACCTTTATGCAAACACATGGAAACACTCATCTGCTTACAACTAAGTTATAGTGTGTTAGAAACCATTCATCAAAATGTATATGCCGTTTATAAATGGTAAGCGGGGGTATATGTATGAATGCAATACACATATTTTATTTAGTCAACACACACCTTTTGGCTGTATACAAGAACATCAACATGTTGCGCAACTTACCACCATCCACTCCCCACACACACACACACACACACACACACACACACACACACACACACACACACACACACACACACACACACACACACACACACACACACACACACACGCACACACCCCCAGGTACCCCATTGACCTCATGTGTTGGTCACAGTAACGACATGGAGAATGTCCACCATAGAAACTAATTATCGGTAATTCTCAAGCAAGAATACAAACATCATATCCACCTACCTTTCACCCCTTTTTAAAATGAGATGTTCACTTCTCTCCTCGCTCTGCTTCCTCATGACTTCCTGACCTGGTCTCCTCACCCTCTACCCTCATCCCTCTCCGATGGTCATCAGTAATACACCCTTTTTGAGCAGAGCAGCGAGAGTGTGTTTGTGCGACAGGAGAGTGTGAGTCACACTAAGTGTGTGTGTGGAGGATGCAGTGTGTAACGGTGGGCTTGGGTGTGTGTCCTTGTTGCATGACAGTGAGAGCTGCCTCCATCACCCCCGTTAGATCAGGGTCAGGAACCTTTGACTGGGAGAGCCATAAAAGTCAAATATTTCAAAATATATTTCATTGAGAGCCATGTGGTATTTTTAACGTATAATTTGAATGTGACTTCTGATCGATAACAGACGGCTGTTTAGTTTAATAAAAGAACAAAGAGCGTGCTCTTTAAGAAAAGGGACCTTAAATTACTTCTGCTGTAATCTGGCGCGATATAGATTTTTTTTTTTAACTCAAACTCAAAAGAGCCATATGCCGTCACCGAAAGAGCCATATATGGCTCCGAGCCAGAGGTTCACGACCCCTGCTTAGATGATTCATCCGGGACATGGGGTTTGCTGCGTGCCTCTGTGCATTACTTTCAACCCCTGAAGGAACCTGAACATATTGTATAAATTCACCCAGAGGAAGATTCTAAATACAAACTAATTATATAAACGCAGTTCTGTTGGAGTCCCAATGTCGGCGCGTGGAGAGAACGTCTGCTTTCTCCAAAAAGCTCTTTATATTTTCGTCTAGACACACGGATTCACGCCACACAAGCCTACACACCCTCTTGGTTAGCTGCGTGTCCATCATGAAGTTGTGTACGTGTTTTTCGGCCTTGGTCAGCTCCAGCTTCCTGGCTACCACGGCAACCACCAGTGCCGTACAGCCTGCACCCTGAGAGAGTGGAGAAAGGGAGGAGGAGGGGGAGGAGGAGGAGGAGGAGGAGGAGGAGGAGGAGGAGGAGGAGGAGGAGGAGAAACAGAGCACTGAGTCAGTTAGGGGGAGGAATTGGTAAATCGGTGGCTTTTGGCCGGGGAATTAGCTCAGATGATTGAAGGCAGTTAGGACAAATATGAGGATGGGAGCCGCATGACGGAGGGAGAAGTGGATTGGAGAGAGGATGAGCATTAAGAGGGATAGCTCTGCTTCACATCCACATTTCCTCATGTTGAGCGCCAAGTCTATTTTCACTTCCCATCCATCTGGTGTGAGATCCCCTCTCTATCGACTCAATATGGGAGTTGAAAAAATATTCCCTTTATAGATGAAACACACGTCACAGATTGACACCACCTAATTTCATTTAATTGCAGAGCGCCGATCTGAATGACACGGTGTCAGTCGTGTCCTGTCACCGGAGGCGCGCGGCCTGCAGGAAGTGTAAAAGCATGAAACACAGACTGGTTCTGTAGTCCAGCCGGACCCACATGGGGCGGACTGTGTGGCTCGCTCCTTTGGGTGAGTGACAGCAGTTTCTCAACCAGAAAGACATGCTTGAGAGGAGACGAGCAGCAGAAACACGGAGAGGAAGACGGACTTAATTGACTTTCAGATTAGGCACTTTCCAACTCGGTCTGGGCTCACAGGTTCCTCTGGAGGGGCAATAGATCAGGAGAGTGAAGAGCTATGAGTTCATAGAAACGGGGAAGGAAGGAAACATGGAGGGCGGTTGGAGAGAGAGAGATGAATTCGGGAGGCTCGGGTGTGTGCAGAGAATGGGAGAACGATGGAGACGACGGCAATGTTAATGAGGTCACTTATCTCTGTAAGACATCGAGATGAAAAGTGTCACATTAAAATGTAGCGTGATAGAGAAATACTAAGATTTAAAGAGAGGAAGAATAGTGAGTTAGAGAGCTGTGGTATATTTTCATATACTTTATAATATCAGTTTATCCAAAATATGCAAGTCGGGGACCAACGTTCAATAAACCTATGTAAACTGTACATTGTTTTTCAGAGATAACGCCACTAGGCCACAGGTAAAGAACATCGACGAGGGCCAGTAAACAAACACACATCAGGGAATCAACAAGTTTGGGCCGGCGTGAACCCCAAGGCTCGACGGGGTTGGGTTCGGGCTTGGGTGATCAGTTTTAGGATGAGGCAATTATGCCTACATTTGATTGGCCCACAAAGGCTGGTGACAATAAACTCCACCTCTATTATTCTGTATAAAACATATGTAAAATGTATGACAGACTTTCTCAATTCGGTGCCTGAAAGATCTCCAAACGGCCTGCAGGTGTTTGTTTCCTGACTCAATATTCTTGCTAAGTGCATTGTCTTCGAACCTCTTTATTTCATCTATCTCCTCAACCCACTTTGATATAAGAAAGCTATAAACAATAGAGCGAAAGCAAAGGAGCATGCAACGTTTTCAAGCGGGAAAGAAATAGCCCAGACTGCATGGTGCATGGTGCATGGTGCGCCCTCCTGCATGATAACAACGGTTTACCAAACACAACTCGGGCTGCAGGTTCAGTCAAATGTAACGCGCAGATGGGCATTAGTGCCCACGTCTATACTCTCATCCACTCTATTTGTGTTTATTCAAAAGCTATGAATAAAATATGCTCGGGGCCAGTGGAAACCGCTTTGAGTGTTCATACATGTCGGTGCTTTAGGGAGAAGAGCCCTCAACCAATCGCTTCAGTACGGTATGGACAAGTCCAACTGGGTTATGCATGTGCGTTTATCCTCATTGGTCTCACAGTGGGGTTTGTGAGTGCAGGCTATGTGTGTGTGCGTGTGTGTGCATGTGTGTGCGTGTGCTAGAGTTGGTTTGTGTTTACGCCTGCATCCGTTTGATTTCAGCAGCGCTCCCCGTGCAATCTCCACAGAGGGACGCGGCCGATGATGGCGGCGCTGCTTTGATTTGTTTCATGCGCCCGGGTTTCCCCTCACAGCTCCGCTGTAATGTCCACAGTCCACACACACTACAGGTAAAACATATTCAAGCTTCATGCGGTGGAGTATAGTTTCATGGTTAGCAGGAGCGCGCAGAGAAAAGTGGGGAAAAAGATATTTAACACAATAAATATGACATTTAATTTGCTCGATTAGAGAGCGCAGCGGAGCACTTAGCGGCAGACAAAAGCTCAGCATATATATTTCAAATGGCAGCTACTCTGAATCTCTTCAACCTGAAGACCTCCAGCATTACATAAACGCTGCGAACAAACCCAAACACACACATGCAATCATTTTACTGTAACCCCCGGCGCCATCTGGAATTTATAAGCATTATAGAAACAGATAAATGGCTTATAAAACACTAAAATGGCGATGTGAGCAGATATAAGGCAATTTAATAACATATATAACTGTGCATATAAGATGATGAATTATAACTGTTTTACTATATTGTCATTCGTTTTCTGTTTATACACCAGTGTCCACCTTTATGCAAACACATGGAAACACTCATCTGCTTACAACTAAGTTATAGTGTGTTAGAAACCATTCATCAAAAATGTATATGCCGTTTATAAATGGTAAGCGGGGGGGTATATGTATGAATGCAATACACATATTTTATTTAGTCAACACACACCTTTTGGCTGTATACAAGAACATCAACATGTTGCGGCAACTTACCACCATCCACTCACACACACACACACACACACACACACACACACACACACACACACACACACACACACACACACACACACACACACACACACACACACACACACACACACACACACACACACACACACACACCTGGCCCACCCCCAGGTACCCCATTGACCTCATGTGTTGGTCACAGTAACGACATGGAGAATGTCCACCATAGAAACTAATTATCGGTAATTCTCAAGCAAGAATACAAACATCATATCCACCTACCTTTCACCCCTTTTTAAAATGAGATGTTCACTTCTCTCCTCGCTCTGCTTCCTCATGACTTCCTGACCCTGGTCTCCCTCACCCTCTACCCTCATCCCCTCTCCGATGGTCATCAGTAATACACCCCTTTTTTGAGCAGAGCAGCGAGAGTGTGTTTGTGCGACAGGAGAGTGTGAGTCACACTAAGTGTGTGTGTGGAGGATGCAGTGTGTAACGGTGGGCTTGGGTGTGTGTCCTTGTTGCATGACAGTGAGAGCTGCCCTCCATCACCCCCGTTAGATCAGGGGTCAGGAACCTTTTTGACTGGGAGAGCCATAAAAGTCAAATATTTCAAAATATATTTCATTGAGAGCCATGTGGTATTTTTAACGTATAATTTGAATGTGACTTCTGATCGATAACAGACGGCTGTTTAGTTTAATAAAAGAACAAAGACGTGCTCTTTAAGAAAAGGGACCTTAAATTACTTCTGCTGTAATCTGGCGCGATATAGATTTTTTTTTTTTAACTCAAACTCAAAAGAGCCATATGCCGTCACCGAAAGAGCCATATATGGCTCGCGAGCCAGAGGTTCACGACCCCTGCGTTAGATGATTCATCCGGGACATGGGGGTTTGCTGCCGTGCCTCTGTGCATTAATGTGTTTATTCACACATTTAATGGATTATACAGTAAAGAAAGTGAGATGGCAACAACAGGGAGGCTGGGCAGACAGTGAGAGATGCAACCACCCACATTATCTAGGTGACTATGATCCAGACAATGACTGAAAGTGAAATCATTACTAAAATGACTCATAATCACATTAAGTGAAGTAACGTGTGTAAAATATTGACAGTCTTTATGTTGATGGATCTCTAGATTCAGGGTTCTTACACATTTTGACCGATGGATTTCCATGACTTTTTCATGACTTTTTCATGACTTTAAACCAAATGTCCATGACCAAACTGAAATCTCGGTAAAACATGAAAAATTTAGAAAATGTTACATATTGAGAGCGTACGCCGGCTTATATTATGAGCATCTTTATTTTAAAAATATATTAATTATTTCAAACTCGGCGTGAATGAACACGTGATTATAACACATTTCCATGACTTTTCCAAAACTTTTATGATTTAAGTTTTTTCCATGATTTTTCCAGGCCTGGAAATGACCATTTTAAAATTCCATGACTTTTCCAGGTTTTCCATGACCGTACGAACCCTGTAGATTGTTGTTCTGCACGGGCTTCAACCGTGTTGCTTCTTGACCTCATGCACACTTCCACCAACAGGACTGAGCATGAGGTGGTATTGGAAATACAATTCAGTTTCAGCAGCTACTCGTTTTTCAATGGAGCAAAAGGGATTCACTACTACTGATCCATCCTCACATCTTACATGTGACTCGACCTGAGAACTGTTTAGTGGTGCTGTTAAGTGGTGTTCTTCTGTGTGAGCACATTGCCTTAATGCGTCCTTCATCTTAACAAGCCCAGCTACGCTACTGGCATCATCAAAGCTTATATTCCCAACCTTTTAAAAAACGTAACATGGAAAAAAAAAGCCCAACTATTGCATTATCTCAGTAATAAAAGATGACATTTAAAAAGTCTCACGCAGACTTCTTCATCTTTATTGCCATTTTGAGAGACACGTTGATAATGGAGTGCTTCATGCAATGCATTAGTCTGTTATTCAGAAAAGTACAATTTCTCCACAATTAGGTTAAACAAATGTATCTTCCCCAACTCAGGTGAGCTCCCACCGAGAAGTGATTTCCATCTCTTTAGCCACACACAGTCTTCTATTACTCACTGCACTCCGACCTTTGGCAACATAAACATGTGCTGCACGTGTCCTATCAGGGAAATATCTTATTATCATATATTAAACCCTATCTTTTCTTTCCTGACGTTCTAAAGAATATGCAAAAGTCAATCTTATTTGCACATTAACATTAACATTTAAATGTACCTGACATTTAACACAAAATTAGAACTGTAGTGCCTTTTAAAAGACAATTATTTTCATGAATTATTCTGAACAGAGTATGTCAAAGTGATGACAAAGGCGTATCAACATTAAGCCAACGATAATAAAAGAGTTGACCAATGGATCGTTTCCCAAAAAACTTGGGAAAGAAAGAACAAAGACCAGAAAAACAGAAAGGAGGGAAGAACACCTGGGAAGTCATGCAAATAGAGGAGCAGTCGGCAGCTTATACACTGATACCAACAGATGGAGGGTAGATAAACACATGGCCTCAGGGAAAGAGAGACGGACAGAGAGGGAAAGAGAGAGAGGGATAAATAGAGAGAAAGAGATGGAACTAGAGAGCGCTATCGTGCTACAAAGAAAAAAACAAGAGCGAGGGAGAGTGGGAGGACATGGCACAATATAAGGTGGGACCTTCATTATGCAATGAGGACAGACAGGGGAATCACATGCACACACATACACACACACACACACACACACACACACACACACACACACACACACACACACAGACACTCAACCCCCTAACATGCTCGTGTTTGCACGCCTACACACCCAAAACACACAGAAGCAGAGACGCAGGCTGATTCAAGGAGGATTGCCTAAATTACCCAAATGGAAGAATTTCTATCGCAAATGACAGCATGCTATAATCTGTTGACCTTTGATCGAGGCGAAGACAGCGCCCAGGGGAAGGAGAGCGAAGGAGACAGGAAGAGAGGGAGGAAATGTACTCACCATGATCCCGGTGAGCAGACAGACTCCTTTGCCACAGTAGGTGTGAGGAACCATGTCTCCGTAGCCGATGGACAAGAAAGTGATGGAGATAAGCCACATGGCTCCCAGGAAGTTACTGGTCACATCCTGGGCATCGTGATACCTGAAAGGGAACAGCGTCCGTATCCAGAGGATGGAATCAGTCAACAGTACAATATAAACAACAACACTATCACGGGTCCTGTCTGCAAATGTGGGCGTCAAACCTCAAACGGGGTGACCTTTTATTTTTCCTGAAACGGAACAAACACATAAACAGAGGCTCTCGCCGCCGTCATTCCTGCACCCCGTGCACAAGACTGTTGCCATAGCAACCGAATGTGGGGCTTTCACAAAAAACAAAAAAACGTGAATTCTAGCCTTGGATTTGCTCCGAGCGCTCCAATTTGTAGCCTAAGAGGCACTCGCAAATTTGCTTCATGTTTGAAGCAGTTTAATTCATTCTTATATGATTTGTACTTCTCTAATTTGGTTTGGAGAGGAGAGGAAATGCCAATTAAACTTGGATGTGTACCAAACAAAGGCTTCCCAGCAGCTGGGCCATGATGCATCTAATCAAGCTCATTAACCGGCCGACATTCTTCCATATTTCCTTGATTATCTGTGTGTGTTTGCGTGCAGAAAAGGCACTGTGACCTTTTGCTACTCGATGTTATATCAATACTATTACATCATTCAGCAAATCAGATTATGTCAGCGCACAATTTTATTTCCAGATTGAGACAGTGTTCCTTAAAAAACAGTGACACAATGTAGTCAGTAGTTATTTCATATTTGAGCATCTGCCTTCTAGAATAAAATAATGAAAAAAATAACTTTCAAAAATACTATAAGATTTCAGTTAAAATCCTCGTTTAGCAATAATAACCAGTTAATAAACAATTAAGAACATGTCAACAACACATAATCATATCGTTGTGTTTTCAGTATTCATGAATGAACGTCAACAACTATTATTCCACCTGTGATGTAATTTGTAACATATAAATGTAACACAATGTAATGAATGATTCATTATATGAAAACAGCAGTTTTAATGATGAAATATGATGTATTTGTGAATTATATGTATTTATGAAATGTATTCTTGAAGTATTTCATGTATTTATACACCAGTTATTAATAGTTATAGTTAAATTATCAAATAGAAATGTTTGTATATATGTGTGGTAAAAAACGGTGGTGTTACCTACTGCTTATACATGTCTAACACAGATGCTTGAATAAAGAGTTGTCTTTCAGGACACAAGTATATTGTGGATTTAGGAGACAAACGAAGTAACAACTCCTCCAGCTGGATCAAGTTAGTGGTATAACTGGGGAGAAGACCTCGTAAACACAAGTCTAAAGATGGAGCATGTTGCACATGTCCCAGATTATAATTCCTGTCAATTGAAAGCAATTGCTCTGTTGAATTCCTCGTCCAATCACAGTCTGTCAGTCTGACACACACACACACACGATGAATAAACACAGAACATCCAAAGGAACCGGTTTCACAACTGACCTCTCGCACACCCGTACGGTCCAGGCAGCGATGATCCACAGAGAGATGCTGAAGACCAGCAGCACCGTCCCGGGGCAGATGGTCATGAGGGTTTTCATTACAAACCGAGTGTTAAAATGCACCTGCAACACACACACAAGGAGCCACACTCAGCCGGGCTGATAAATGACCAGGTGAGACACATTTCGTCCATGGGTTCGTTTTGCTCGCCTCTGAATCCTCGTCCTGTTCGCCGTGTCCCACCATGACTCTGTGTTTTACTAATTAGTAGCTTTTGAGAATCTCCACTGTGATTGGAGTCAAGATCTGGGCTCGCCCTCCAACTCGGGTCAAGCTGTACAGTGTCTTTGAGTAATTGGCCTATTTCAGTGTAGTTTTTTTATCCGTGATTCATTTGTCATCAACTTCCTGCAGACGGATGATCTGAGAGGCTGAGATGAGCTGCCGTGTTGGAGCTGCAGCTCCTCCACAGCGGCGTCACCTGAGGGTCAGAATCGTGCCGTCGCAGGTACACTCACAACCCGCTAAATTACCCATTTAACATCTGCTCCATCTCTCCCGCTGTCCTCCTCTCCTCCGCCTTGCATGTTGCATATTTCCAACACACGCTGCATGTCTTCAAGGGTTTTACAATAATAGGTTAATCATTCAAAGTCATTGCAAATGCGGCAACTGTCATGCATTGCATGGATTGCAGCCATATTGCAATCTCATTCCACTAGTGTTCACGCTCCATTTCAACCGTGCGCAATATCTTGTTCTCACTTCATGGTCCCGTCTCACACTGTATTAAGAGCGATCCTCTACAGCTTAAATCTAAGTCTCCATCTCCAGCCACAACAATGGAGGGGAAGGGCATCTGAACTGGTTGAAGAAAGGAAACGGGGTGACGAGAAGGACAGACTTGATAGTTAGAGAGATAGAGGCCAAGAATGAAAGGGACAAGGTGGACACAGATTATATTCTGCGGAGGGCGCTCTTGACCTTAATACCTTTACAACCCCCCTCGCTCTCTATAGTGTTAGGTTGTAATAGTTTATTTTGATAACATCTGCAGAAGTCTTATATTTTAAATTGATACATATAGAAAGATATTATAATAGCATTTTTTAAGGAACATATTGATGCTGTTATTAATGTATTATGAAGCATAGGGGTAATATTTACTCTATGCAAATGTAAATGGCAAGAAGTAATGTATGTTGCATGAGAGTGACTATGTTATTATTATAGATTGACGAAGCCGGTTGAAATCCGTGACGTGACCTACAATAACAAGGGACTTTTATTGTGAAGGTGACTTTAATGCAGATCATAATAGTCCTGACTTTTATTGTAAAATGACATTTCGAACCGAGTGACAAAACTTCCAGAAATAATGTTGATAACTTAATACATGCGCGTCCGGAAGCCTGTTTTCCACCATCTGCGGAGTGCCCAGTTTCAGAATACCTTAATAATAGCGCGAACGCTTTGACAACCACACTTCTGAAATGCACCGTGGACGTGCGCACACCTGCAAGTAAAAAACCCGTCTGACCTTATTTAGGGCCCCTATACTCCTGGAGGAGGCGTCTGTGAAGAGCTTGCTGTGCAGGAGCATCACTCTGGCGATGAGGTAGAGGCGCAGGAACATGGGCACGCTCAGCACCATGTCCAGGTCGGCCTCGGCGTGCGACGTGGCGTACGAGAAGGCGAGCCGCGCCCGCCAATGGAACTTGAAGTCCCCCGGCACCGGATGCACGGCGGACACCAGCAGCTCCAGACTGATTAGCAGCACCCGCTCCATCGTCATGGCGATGCGCCAGTCGTCAGCTCCGTTATCGATGCTGAACAGCTGCGAGGAGAGGAAGGACACGAGGAGAGTTAGGAGAGGGAAGGAGTCACACTTAACGCACCACTGTGCAAACTTATCCTGATCCTCCACTCATCAGCACAGCTGACTGCTCTTTTGATTAAAGGAACCAGCAGCAATTTAGAGTGAATGTCTCTTTGGTGAGATGTAAAACACCCTCCATCTAATCAGTAATCTCTTCAGTCCCTACACAGTGATTTGGCTCACTTTCACGTCACCTACAACTCGCACTGGAATGAAAACCAAAGTCATCTGAAGCGTTCCTAATGGTAACAATCACAATATAAACACAAAAAAACAAAACAAGGCCACTATTTGTCTTCCAGTGTCACGAGCATGTGCTTAACATCGTTATTTTAATTGCAGTTTTCCGTCCTCGTCTGTTGATGTGTTGTGTTTGTAATTGCTGCGGTGGCTCTTGGTATTGATGCCAACACTGTTGTTATAGGGAAGTGATAAGAGCAGGGTCTCATTACAGGGGAGATCCTCCTCACCGCGCTGATGGGAGGAGGCGGTGGAAACAGATCTGGAAGCAAAACATGAATATATCTGGACTATATCTGGATTCCGACTATATCTGGATTAAAACACAGATTTGCACTTCAGTGGCTCTTGAATAGCTCTTATTATGGTACTTTTGTAGTTTGACTATGTTGAGGAAATGTTACTTTCTGTATTCTTGTTGTTCTTAGTTTGTACTCTAGGTTGAAATGCACTTATTGTAAGTCGCTTTAGATAAAAGCGTCTGCTAAATGACATGTGATGTAATGTAATGTAACATGAGGAACTGAACTGGATTGTATAATATTCTTGATTCTTGACTGTTTAGTTTACATTGGGAAAAAAAATGGATTTAAATTTAGCAGTGACATTATGAAAGCGAGAAAGAGAGAGAGAGAGAGAGAGAGAGAGAGAGAGAGAGAGAGAGCGAGAGCGAGAGCGAGAACGAGAAAGGGAGAGAGGGTGTAGCACGGCATCCTAAAGAGAAAGGCCGGGCGCAGTGAGAGGGATGAGGAACCCCCCCGCTGTAAATCAACAGGGTTTACCAGATGCTGCCGCCTCGAGAAGCAGCCGCTGCTAACAATCGCTATTTACCACATGATTCATCTCGAGGGCTTTGAGCCCACACACACATTTATTTGGGAAAAACAAAACCCTGCGATCACAGGTCAACCGTCAGGACGTGACAGCCACCCGCTCGGTGCCGACGAGAGGGAAGAACTGGCGCTTTGCCACGCGACCGTCTTCGGACACACACACACACACACGCCGCACGTTACATCCATAATAGGTATAGCTCAGCAGGAAGCACGTGTTCCCCTTGTTATGCTGTTGTGACACGTAATAAACATGTGTGCGCACACGTATGTAGCCTACGCACACGCCTGAGTCATTGTGTGAGCCGTCGTTTGAGCCGAGGGTCAAACGCTACCCGTGTTCTTTAACGACTGCAGTGAGCGCGCATGTGTGAGTGTGCATACTGTACTTGTGTGTATTTATGAATGCCTGAGTGAGTTTGCAAAAGAGTGTGCAGACCCAGCCTCGTCATGGTGACTGTTGCCAAGGCGATGACATCAAAGAGCATCCAAGCTTAATTAGGATCCCCAGTGAGAGAGAGAGAGATAGAGAGAGAGAGAGGGAGATAGAGAGAGAGAAAGAGAGAGAGACAAAAAAAAGAGAAGCGCATTGAGAGAGATGAGGCAAGACGAAAGAAAAAGGAGATATGGGAGAGGTCTGTGACAGTGAGGGAAGAGGAAAGCACAGACAGGTTGTCTAACACTTGCAAGTATTAGAATATGTGTGTGTGTGTGTGTGTGTGTGTGTGTGTGTGTGTGTGCAGTCACATTTTGGGGACATAAACTAGTCGCAAAGTTCGATGGCAGGGACTCGCGTCCTATTTGGGGACAAAATGCTGGCTCCCATGAGGTAAGCCACTGAACTGAAGGGCTATGCATGTGCGTAGTTATGGTAACTCTCCAGGAAATGAATGCAAGTCAAGGCAGTGGCCTCCGAAGTAACACAAGTCTGTACGTGTGTGTGTGTGTGTGTGTGTGTGTGTGTGTGTGTGTGTGTGTGTGTGTGTGTGTGTGTGTGTGTGCTTGTTTGAGCCAGGGAGTAGGAGACCAAACATGTGTTTGCAAACATGTATTCATTCACACTTCAGAACATTGCTTTTTGTGTGCAAGTCATTTTTCATCCTGCCCCGTCTCTCTTTCTCTGTCTTCCTGCCTCTCGCCTCATTCTCCTCTCTTTCTGAATGACATGTCTCCAAATCAAAACAGAGGTGATCCAGTTTCTTGCCACTGAAGGAAATTAACGGCTCTCCCTCCCTCCTTCCTCCGCCCCCTCCTGCCCTGTCCTCCGTCACGCTCCTGCTGTTGGTCTTTTCCTGGCTAAATCGCCACGAGGAAGGGATGAATAATTAAATTCCATTAGAAAAGTCATCTGTCAATGGGAGTGAGTGAGTGCCACTGGCCCTACATGACGAGGACAGAGGGAGGGAATGAAGCTGGAGGGGATGAGAAGAGGAAAAGTAGGTGGGGATTGCCGATGTACAGTATATATATACTGTATATATTTATATATATATATATATATATATACATGCATATATACATATGTATACATATATATACATATATATGTATATATATAAATACATATATGTATATATATATATATATGTATATATAACATACATACACAAACATACATACATACATATATACATACATACATACAGATGTATATATACATATATATATGTATATATACACACATATGTATATATACATATATGTATATATATATATATATATATATTGTATATATACACATATATATGTATATACAGTATATACATATATATGTATGTATATATATGTAAATATACAACTGTATGTATGTATATATGTATGTACAGTATGTGTGTGTGTGTGTGTGTATGTTTGAGAGAGTTCAAACACAAACCGTCAACCTTTTCATGAGAGGAAAACAAAGTTAAATAGAAAATAAACTGGGATGAAAAGAAGAAGCCCACAGGGGAAATTCAAAAGATCATAGAACGTCTTGTTATTTTCTTAATTCTAACAAAACGTGGCATCACGGTGCAAAGGGCAAGGGGCAAGGACCAGCAACAGACAGCGGACCAGACAGAAGGAGGGTACAACTAGGAGAGAAAAACAGAAAGCAGGACCCTGGCAGAGTATGGAGGCAACAGTATACATGTGACAATGACAGCACCAAAGATTTCACAGTTAAATGTGTGAGGTCTAAAAGAAGACGCTCCACCCCAAATGTCCCCTACTTCTGCAGCTCCATCCTGCAGATTCAATTCACTTCAGTTTATTTTGTATAGCCAAAAATCAAAAATTACAAGATTGCCTCAGAGGGCTTTGCGATCGGATGGAATCCCCCCCCCCCCACACACACACACACACACTATCGTTCCCTGGCGGCCTTCCTTCCATCCATCCACTCCGGCCGCGACCCCTTCCAGAGCCCGCGGCCATCGCACCTTAGTAATCGTGTTACGTCCCTGATTGCAGAAGCCTCTCATAACGGAACCAGACGCAGAGCTGGACAGTCTCTGCCCACCGAGCGAGCGAGCCAAACAGAGGCACACAATGTCACACACACACACACACACACACATCCAGATGGTCCTGTTGAGCAATAGAAAAAATGCAGTCCATTCAGCCTCAAATCAGCATTTCTCATGGGAAAAAACATCAGTCTGGGATGGAGACGCTCTAATCACTGAAGAACACTGGCAGAGGGAACACGGACACACAGTCACACCTCTTTGGGAATTTTAGCGTCCTCCATCATTGAAACACACACCCACACACACAGATATACACGGATATGCAGAGAGGGTAACACGCTTTCCTAGACTGCAATTACAGCGCTGAGGAAACACCCTCGAGACGGTTTCTCCAAAGACAACAGAGTAAAGGATGGAGAGAGGGTGTCATGGAAGTGAAAAGGACGTGTGGAAAGTGTGAGCGGTAAGGGAAGGCTCACTGTTTTGGTGTGCGCATGCCAATGAGACGGTGCCTAGTTTGCAACTAGAAAGTCTAAAAATAGTAACAGGGAGAGAGTAAAGAAAGGATTCCACCAGTGGCGTCTTGAGACCAGGAACCTCCTTCATTCAGGGCAAAGCAGAAAAACACACTGTTACGGTAAAAGACCAGCGGCTAGGAAGACACACACGGCTTCTGATAATGTTTCTGGTCTACAGTCAGAGGAGGATGCTGTGGTTTAAACCTCACTCTCATGTTCTGATCCATTACAGTTCCCAGGGTGGATGTTCATTGTGCAGTCTGCAGAACATGACATCATGAAGTCTCCAGCCAGGCATTCAACATCTCGGGGCTGCTTCTCTTTAAAAGAAACATTTCTTTTTAGAAAACTATATTGCTTTGTTTTCCGAACACCATCTGCCTGCCTTGAGTGTCTGTGAGTGCCATGCTGCTGTTTTCTTGATGAATGAAATCTAAAATCCTCTTATAGTAACTGAATAACAAAGTTCACCAATGCGTAAAGTGCACTAATGGACTGGAGAAATATCTCGTTCTCGCACACTTGAAATTTTATATTCGATTAGTTTCAACAACAATTCAATTGTTGCCTTTCAAGTCTGAATTTCTTGCATGTTTACGAGCTAAAATTAATCTTTTTATTCAGTTGATTGTTGTTGGAAATGTGAAAAGTGTGAGTGTGCGCACATGTGCGTGTGTGTGTGTGTGTGTGTGTGTGTGTGTGTGTGTGAAGAAATAAAGAGAAGGCCACTGATGATGGCAGATTAATGAGTCGCACAGTGGACCAGAACACACCCGTGTATGCTACACAAAACACATGAAAGCACTCTAAAGATAGTTTATTTAAGTAAACATTTATCTTGGCAAAGGCCCAATTCATAATGCATCTCTCTGATTGGCCACATGGTTCATCATTACAGCTTCAGAATGTCTCTCTTGGTTATTCTTGAACCAGTGATGTTGTAATCAACAGACTCCATTACTCCTGACCCATCTGATTCACTGTGGGACAGAGTTATCACACTAATGGTGTGTGGTTGCACAGATTGGACATTCAATCACGGCGCTCTCAAAATGCCTCCTGAGTTCATGGGGGGGATAACTATCTGCAAAAACTCTAATAATATCTGCACAATAATTGTCTCCATCTCTCATCTGTTGTCTGAACACGGTAGCAAAAGTATCAGGGAAGCCATCTTTCAGAGACGCAAAACAAAAAGTACAAATAACATGAACACATTAACAATGGGGGGGGGGGGGGGGACAAGATTACAAAGTTACATGCACTGCAGAGTTAAGGCGCTATGCTGGTCAAGCTTTTATCACTTCTTATCTATTTCAATCATATTCAGTGCCCATTTCAACGAGCAGACCAGTGTTCAGTAAGCCTCCTTAAAATGGCTTTATTACCATGGTAACACTGTAAAAGCTATACTACAATCATAACTGTAATGACAATGGTTGTTACATGAAAGTTTCTATAAAATGGTTATTAAAACCTCATCCAGACAAAAGGGGGAATGCATATTCATCGTATACAATGAATAAATATGACCTGAGAAAAATATCTCAATAATGAATGTAGATGACGTATTTTGTCTGGTTTTACTTTATCCGTCTCAAAACCCTTGTGAATATGTAAAGAGGGATTTATGGTATATCTAAACGAGTAAATCCCTGGTTTAACATCAAAATCAGGGATAATAATTTTGTTCAAGCTTAAATTTAAATCAGGCACCCACATTACTACCCACAATGCAACGTGAAAGCCAACAGTTGAGAGGTTTGGATGCGTTATGCCAACAGTGGCTAATGTAGCCTTGAGGTGAGGAGCAGGTGAGGAGCAGGTGAGGAGCAGGTGAGGAGCAGGTGAGGAGCAGGTGAGGAGGTCACCCCACAGCAGACTTCATGGAGCTTCTTCTGCAGCTGCACAGCGCTCTATACTGTTTCACATGAACTCAACTCAATATAACCGCTCTAAAGGAAAACTCTTATGCTGCTTAATGCGACACACATCTGAACCAACTGGTCTGTTAAGGACTGAAATGATTCATTTGAGACTGCTTTCAAATGAAATGTCAGAACTTCTCCAGCGAGCCGGTCTGATGACCACTTGTGGTCCAATCTTCGGCTTTTCTACAGATTGCACGGAGCTAGAAATACCAGCCGACACACCAATGACCACCTGAACGAGCACTTGAGAATTGTACATTTTTGAGGTAAAGGAAGAGAAAGCTCATTCAATTTTTTTATTTTAAACTTTCTCCTTTAGTATTTCACCAATGTGCATGTCTGGCTGTAATATTGGAATTGGATTATTTTAATCCCTGTTAAATGAGAGGATGGAATACCAATAGCCTGATAATCAAAATGTAGATTTATTAAATAATTGGAAGAATATATTTGTTGCATCAATGACTATAATTCCTATTATGAAACACTAACACATCTATAATGAATGTGACATAATTGTATTGAATGTGATTGTAAATACATGTTAATATATCCACACATTTATTTTAAATTATTTTAAACTGATACAATCTGATAAATTAGTAATATAGGATGATGAGGTGGTATTTCAAGGATAATGTATTTATGTTACAGCTGCAAATTTAAGGAGGATTCTTGAGATGAGTTTGCTCAAACTAGTATGTGAGAACAACACAGAGAACTTGACATGCTTTATCACATTAGGTGAGAATCAGAAGCCATCGCAGTGAAACATGACTGATAACTGAACATTTAACATTTGGTCATTTCAAGAGTAAATATTTGTCTCAAAGAATGTGGAGGATTTGGTAATATACTCATTTATTCTCCACTGATTTAATCTAAACATGCAGTGAACTAACAAAAGTCATGTTTTCGTTCGTTTACATTTTGGACTTTGACCAAGTACGTCATAAAACTGCAATGTTCTCACTCCAAATTAAAACCTGCTAATGTCTGGCATGTCGTTTTTCACTCCGACAAAAAACATTTAAATTGGACACACTTTGTAATTATGTTGATCACGGCATTCAGTTCATACTGAGATCAATGTCCTCTCTTCAATAACAAGATAATTACTGTTAGCAATGTACTACGCTCTTTGATGGCAGTGAATACGGGTGTAATCTGTGATGATTAACAATTAATTCACTACAGTCTAGATAGTTTGAGCAGATTTGGTTGGAGTTGTCCCCTGATGATTAGAAGAGACAGTGAAGATGAAGAGGGAGGAGGAAGAGGAGAGAAACATCCAAAAGACTAAAGCAGAGAAGAGAGATGTGAGAGAGATGGAAGAGAGTGAAACATTAAAGGCAAAGACTCAGACTAGAAACAGACAGAAAGGTTTTTTTAGGTGAAGAGAAAAGCAAGTGAGTGTTTAAAAATACAGCAGGGAAAGGGTACAGGTGGGAAGCTGAATGCTGGGTAACGAGGCAGGAGACGAGTCGGGATGAACGGATGTGAAACGCAACAACACAATTCAATTGGAGCCCGGTGGAGGAGAAAGGAGACGGATCGAATCGGATAATGAGGAAGAAGTAGCAGAGAACAAATAAAGAAGAAAGGCAGCGCGAAAAGAGAAAGCGCGCTGACGCTGGTCAACAGAAATTACTGCGAGATAAAAGATACGAGAAGGGAAAGAGAAATGGAGAGAGAGGGGAAGGGGGTATAAATGCTAGCTGCACCCGATAACATCAATCTGATCTCCAGCGTCTTCTGTGCAAATGTAGCCTATACGTGTGTGTGTGTGTGTGTGTGTGTGTGTGTGTGTGTGTGTGCGTGTGCGTGTGCGTGTGTGTGTGTGTGTGTGTAATATATCCTGTTACATGCTGGGCAAAATGCTCCAGCCGAGTGTGTCTTAATCTGAGAGTGAGATCTTTATTGAACATTGCCTTTCATTTCGCACAGCATTACCTCTCCTGGTGTGTGTGTGTGTGTGTGTGTGTGTGTGTGTGTGTGTGTGTGTGTGTGTGTGTGTGTGTGTGTGTGTGTGTGTGTGTGTGTGTGTGTGTGTGTGTAATTGAAGCATCCAACAGTAAAAAGCAGAGATAAACTGTTTCTTCTCATGCTGCTCATGTTTGTAGCCTAAGCGAAGAGGCTCGGGGCCAGCAGGCATTATCAAATGTCCTGTACATGCATGTCATGAACCATGGGTCTGGTGGGCGGAGCCTATATGAACGTAAGCACGCACACGAGGACACTGCCCACCATCAACTACGGCTGCCTAGCAGAAGACCGAATGACTCGCGCTCTGCTTTTAGTAGCAAGCTATATGGAAACGTAGGTTGTGTTCAAGCCCCCAGAAAGAGCGCAGGACTTTGAACCAACCATGACATAGTGGCGTTACGATGTCCAGCTGCGTCACGTGATGCAGTGGCACCCAAACATTATTTATCTTATAGACTTGCATTGGGAAAGAGACGTCTGTATCTCAGAGGACCATCGTGAACCCTTTATCAGGGGAGGAACCAAATATGGTAACTTCGTTGATGTTGATTTTCTACCTAAAAACAATAAATATTTAAATATATATATATATTTATGTATATATATTTATATATATAAATATATATAAATATATATATATATTATTTATCTCACAACAGTAAAACAGTATCTTCATGCCCTCCAAGAGAACTGTATTGTTGACATTATGAATTCCAAAGTATTTCAATAAGTGCATCATAAAGGGTTCATATTTAAAGCATTCGGGGGTTCAGGTTATAGAATGTACCGACAGCTGAACCCAGAGTTATTTTTATGTTCCTCCGTTCAACATATTTACAATATCAACCTTGATGTTGACAAATAAAATGCCAAATGCACATTTAAGGAGATTCAGCAACATTTTAAAGGATGATCCCAGTTTACTATCGTCGAGTTCAGTAATCGTAATATCATATTAAATTAAACAACAAGATTTTCAGATCATTATTAAACCTCTTTTTTCAACTTACAAACATATTCATGGAGCTCCTTCTGGAGCTGCACAGCGCTCTATACTGTTTCACATGAACTCCCAGACACTTGCTAACATGTGTTGATGTGTGTTGTTTAAAGACAACATGAGAAGACCTTAATATAACCGCTCAAAAGAAAAAATCTTACGCTGCTTAATGCAACACACATCTGAACCAACTGGTCAGTTAAGAACTGAAATTATTAATTTGAGACTGCTTTCAAACGAAAAGTACACAGGTTTCCTATTGTGCAATTTAATTACCAGCACTTCAGCACTTCAAGTATGGTTTTACATGAAGTGGTTGAAACCTGAATGTCAGTGTGTTCCTAGGTTCCTAATGTCATCATAACCCATAAAAACGACAAAAACTAATATTCAAGCAGCAATAAACCAGGTCGGTCCCAGCTGTGAGCCGCTGTCGGGTAGAAATACTAAAACGTTATTATCGTCCTCACTTTAAAATCAAAAGTTAAATTCGGTTAACCCTCCTGTTACCCTCAAATGTACTAACATATTTTAGTGTCAATTTGACCCCAGTTATTAAAACCTAGAGAAAATTATTAGAATTAATATTGTTTCCCAAGTTTAAGTGTCAGGTACTATATGTTTGTTTGTTGACTACCTAAATAGCCCTTTAAATCAATAAAAAAGTTGATATTTCGTGTATGTTTTACAGTGAAAAACAGCCTGGTGCCAAATTGTACAGGACAGTGAAAACATATCATCATTTGAATTTTATGTTTTCTGTTGTCCCCAATAAATTAGGAAAAATCCTGAAATATGATGCCAAAAAAAAATAATGTGAATAATTGTTTTAGAGACGTTGAACATGGAATGGGGTCAAATTGACCCCAAAGGTCACAGGGGGGTTAAATCCCAACATCAAATCCTCCACCTTGCTACAATCCCCTCCAAACACACACACACACACACACACACACCGCCGAAGCCTGCCTCCCCAAACTCCTCACCTCGAATGTTCACAACTGTATATCTCTTCTCTCCGTCTGCACATTGACTTTTACCCCGACGCCGTCAGTGTGGCGGCCACCCTGTGCGTGGGAGGGCGGCGGCCTCAGTGTGTGGCTGTGACATCAAACTGGTGGGCAGAACTCAGGGCTCTTTTATCAATGAATGTATAACAATATACACAAACACTCGTATAATCTTGAATCCCATTACACAGCGGCTGCCCATTACAGACTGATTGCCAGTCTATCATCCCCTGTTTATGTCAGTGAATAAGCAACTGCCGACTCGTTATTGATCCGCAGACGCACAGCCGAAACCTCCCCGCAGAACGCTCCTCCGTCACAACTCCAACTGTAATAGACATTTCCAGCAACATCCAATCTGTGATGCAATAATGAAAAAAAGGCTCAGCATTAAACTAATATGTGGTGAGATGGATGAGTGTTGCTCAGTGGTTTAGCTGGTGGGAGTAATGGCTGGTGTGGGGGCACTCATTGGGCCTGACTCCCACAAGGCTCCCATAAATAGTCAATGTGCATCGATTGCAAATGGCTTCAGATGAAACCCCCGGCTAAAGGACCAGGGCACCATTATCTTAGTGAAATGATAAACGGATATCAAACAGCATGAAAGCATCTCTGATTGATCGTTTCAGCCGTACAAGAGGTAGCTGTGATGTGTGTTTGTGTGTTTGTGAGTCATCTGCTGAAACTCCGGGTTGTCATTGGCCGACTGTGTATTTACTCGATGCTAAGCCATGTAGACTGTTTTGTCAATCCCACCAAGACCCTCATTAAATTCATTAATTGGCTGGAGCCAACACACACCTGGGTCCCTTTGTCTATCTCCGGAGGAGGGACGGCAACATGCCGTACACCGTGGACAGAGCTCAATGTGCCTCTGCTTACACATTTGAAGAAAAACACTCAAAAAAAGGTGAAAGTGTTAAAGAAGCTGCCACTATTTTGGGAAACATGCTTTCTTGCCAAGAGTTAGATGAGAAGATTGATTGATTCCACCTGGCTCTCTCCAAAGGTAACATATGGTATTTTCCAATATCAATACCACCACACAGTTTACTGTGCCAGACAAAGTTCATAGTTTGTCAAATGCACTATCCCAAAAATACCACGATGTCATATTGCATTTTGCAGTATGTGTAACGGATCCCCGTATTTCATTTTGCGTGAGACTTACTACTGGTGAATTTCTTTCTTTTCTTTCTTTTGTAGTGTGAACATTAACCACAACTCTTAAACGAAAATGACCTTTGTCACCACCATAAGAGCGTTAGTCTCATACGGGACCATTAAAACAACTACAACTTTAAATAAAAAGCGCATCCGTCCGTGACATTTAGCCGTACCGTCAAGTTTGTATTTTTACCTAGAAAAAAGGTGCGCTTTCTTTTGACATTTCAAAATAAAAGTCAGATTTAGCTCAAAACGGAAGTAGATTAAAACATATACAAAATCATTAAAGCAATACAATATAAAAAGGCATTCATCAAAAACAATAAAGCAGATACAAAATAAGTCAATTAACACAAAACAATAAACCTTTTAAGGGGTTATTTACAGTATGCAATCCAACATGATTTTCTGAGAGAGCAGACGGATGAACCCTGACGACAGCTTGCTGTCCATCTCCGGTCAATCAGCAGGCTCCACGACACGTCCACTTTACAACCAGACATACCCGGTGAGATAACTTCTAGGAATGATGTATTCAACCCAAACCATGTTGTTTCACTACCAAGTCGTTACTCTACCTAAATCTACCAAAACCGTGACGTTTTGAGAGTGGCCTCCTGACCTACTTTGAGCCTCCAGATAAATGAGCATTCAAGTTCAAGATGCAATGTTATGAAAGATGTCTGATTATATGCATATTGCATGAAACAGTATGATTTAGATGTCTTACCTGAACTTCCCGAGCATGGTAGGCGATGATGAGGCCCAGCAGAATGACTGTGGACAGGCTGATCAGACACTTCAGGGCCAGAGAATACATCGAGCTCTGCAGAGAGAAGATTGACAAACAGATTCTTAGGACCATGCAAGCACAGAAATAATGCAAATAAGGACAATTTTGTAATTATAGCACACAAATCCCAGACCTATTCTGTACCTAGTCCGGTTCAACGTGGAGCGAGACCCAGATGTCAATGTACCATCACAGCACTGCCTCAGCATTAGGCAATGAGGACTAGCAGCAGACTTCAACCCACTGAGCAGAAGTACGAGGGAAGTGTTAGGTTGTAATAGTTTATTTTTATAACATCTGCAGAGGTCTTATGTTTTAAATTGATACATATAGAAAGATTTTATAATAGAAAATATTAAGGAGAATATTGATATTGTTATTAATGTATTATGAAGCATAAGAGCAATGTTTACTCTATGCAAATGTAAATGGCAAGAATTAATGTATGTTGCATGAGAGTGACTGTATGTTAGTATTATAGATTGACGAAGCCGGTTGAAATCCGTGACTTGACTTACAATAACAAGGGACTTTTACTGTGAAGGGGACTTTAATACCGAAAATAATAGACGGAAATGTTATTGTTAAAATACTTGACCGGAAATTACGTTTTGACCCAAAAAAAACTCTGCGAAGAAGAAAATGTATAAGCAACGTAAATTGTTCGCTGTTCTTTAGACTAGAGCATGTTTGGTTGTTTGTCAACCAAATGGGAATACATTAAATGTTAGCTATTTTAACTGAGCTTATTTTGTTGATAAGTGGCCGCATGAAGTAAATAATGCCTTCTGATACACTTTGATATACCAACAAAAATGAGGAAATGTTATGCCGCTTCATCTTCTGCTCTTCATCGCCTTCGACTCATCCATAATTATGCATCAGGCAACCGTGTCAACCACGCCGGTAGCTCGGCTCTCTAGGGATGTGGGTGTGTGTCGGTCCACCACTCAGGACTGTAATGTCTATTGGGTTGATTGTCGTGTATTTTTCTACACACATATTCATGTTCCACACAGGATGAATCCCACTGACTTTGGTGATCGCTCAACTTTTCTTTTTTCCCTCCATTTTAATTTAAATACCTCAGCAACTGTTGGATTGATTTCCATGGTATACTTGGTTCAGCTGTTCATGGTCCCCAGAGGATGAATTGTAAAAAAAAAAAATGCATCTACTTATCTTTTAATGCAATTATCAAATAAACATTTCTATTTTTTTAAACTAACATTATATCTGCCGGCATCAGCATGTAAGCACTTCATTGGGCTTGTGTTAGCATGCTCAGGTGAGTATTAGGTTCAAAGCTCTGATGTTAAGTACAGCTTACTGTAAGTAGAGATCAGGAAACATGCGTTTGATAAGTATAAGACACTCTTTATCCTATCTTACACCCAAACAAAAACAGCAAAGTCACAACAACACTCATTTTCTTAGACAACAGGTAATTGTAGATACTAGTTGATGTCAATTTGATCAAACAGGAGTACAAAGTATATTTTCAGCAGTGGATTAATCTGCCTTTGGCACTGAGGTGAGTCTACAGCAGAGTGTAAAGGAACCCAGTACAAAGTGTGGCTCAGCGATGTGTAGGATAATAGTTTTAGGCTCAGAGGAATGAGATACATCAGGCTGTGGTAGCCCAGCCAACGCTTTCAGGTATCAAGAGTTCAGGTGAGGCAGTAGATCTGACGGGCAGGCGGCAAGTAGCAGGAAACGGCAAATATGACGGACTGACAACGAACAAAGGAACGGGGATTTGGATCTCGTCATAGGGAATGATAAACAGCTGGGGGATTGTGGATGCAGCTGAGGAGGTGGCGAGCAGGGAAAGCCAGCCATGCAGATGAGGGAATTGAGAGCAGGTGTGTAGGTGTATCTGTGTGTGTGTGTGTGTGTGTGTGTGTGTGTGTGTGTGTGTGTGTGTGTGTGTGTGTGTGTGTGTGTGTGTGTGTGTGTGTGTGTGTGTGTGTGCGTGTAGACGAGAGGGAAAGTCCGAGGACATCTGGTGGATGGACGAAAAAGGGCAATGTAGGGCTTGGAAAATGAAGAATGTGGCTGGAGAGTGACCCAAACAGTACTTTGTAAACGCTTATATTGCAGCATAATATCTGTGTTGAAAAAGTATTCTTGACAAGAACTAAAGTTTGAATTAATAAATTGAAGTGCGTATGAATCGCATACATTTTTATTTTCTTTAAATGCCCCGGTGAGTAAAGGCCTTTAGTTTGACTAATTTCTAAAGCTTAACACTAGCTGCATTCTGTTACATTATTAATTTATCTACACTAGATAAAGGACTATGTTTTGAACTGCAGAATGTAAAACACAAAAACCATAACGTCTATTACTTCAGATCACCAAGGCCGTGTATCAACAGCCTGCTGTGCTCATCAAGAGAGCAACCTCAGACTGCAGCATCTCACATCTGAGTTCAGACACGCATTACTCAGCCTTTCCTTCGTCACATTATTAAGCAGAATCTACATTGCATTTTAGGTTCATGAATATATATTGCAAGTCAGCCTCGTGGAAAATAAGAGTGCGTTAGTGTGTTACTGTGTCTATCTGGGGTCTCTGCAGATTCTCCAAAGCTTTAATGGCATTAATGGGAGGCATTAAGTGAGTGTTGTTCATTTATCAATGTGGTTACGGTTCACTGCTCCGGGCAGAAATATGAATCACTGCAAACTTATTTATTTTTTAATTTGAATTGCTAGACTTGAATAATTGCCATAAAAACTGAATTTGAATCACGTGGTTAAATTATCGTTGCTACAAATGCTGAAGGAACTATAGTTGATCTGAGGATCAACTAGTTTCAGAGCAACTGAAATAAATGCCATAACATTGGATAGAGTTAGAATTTTTTGGGAACAATGCCAAACTAATCAATATAATTTTAAATTGCGCAATCCAGATTCATCTTTCGATGACATTATTCAAATTAAACATTTCATATTCAGGAATACATTATTCAATAACTCTAATATAATCTCTCTCTCTCTCTCTCTCTCTCTCTCTCTCTCTCTCTCTCTCTCTCTCTCTCTCTCTCTCTCTCTCTCTCTCTCTCTCTCTCTCTCTCTCTCTCTCTCTCTCTCTCTCTCTCTCTCTCTCTCTCTCTCTCTCTCTCTCTCTCTCTCTCTCTCTGAGATGAGGGTTTCCCCAATAGTCCCCACCTACACCGTATTGACAACACAGATGTGAGAGCAGATACACGTTGCTCACTAACACATTACTCACGTAGTGATAAGTTTCTCACTACATGTGTTGACAACGCTTTTGAAGGTGGGTGTATGTGTGTGTGAGCGTCTTGTAAGGAGTTAGCCTTGGGGGTCTCTCCCTGTCAAAGCAATGCCTTCCTGCAATCAGTCTCCAGGGAAACAGGCAGTAGACAGAGGACACACACACACACACACACACACACAAAACTGCACATTGGCACACCTTTACAGCCCTACACACTCAATTAAATCCAGACAAAGGGAGCGGTGAATGCACACAAACACACAAACACACTAGCAGGTGCATCCATGAGGACTAATCTGACAGAGCCCAATACATATAATATCTTGGCGTGTACACACAGACGAGATGACGTGTGTTGACGTGGACGTTTGCGCTACTGTCGGATGATGCGAGTTCGAACACAGCGTCTACCAACACACTCACACACACAGAAAGAGGTAGCCTAGCCTTGTTACACGAGAAGAAATGAGCATAGTGGTACCCGTTTGTGGCAAAACCTGTGGGATCTACCGCCCCTTAGAAGCCTGTGATCTAAAAGATGAAGGGGGAGTGGAGTGCAGGAAAAGAGAGGAGGAGGTGGAAGAAAGGAGGGGCTGATAGCTCCTTCAGAGAATATGGTGCCAGTTGGAGAGTTGAATTCCCAGATGATCTCCATATGCTGTCTGAAAAGCAGCGAGTGGCCATTGTAAGTGCCTCCCAGAGAAAGGTCTGGAAAGGTCCCCCAATACATGTTTGGAAGAAATGTCATAGATAGAGCGAGGTAGACGAGGTAGAGCGAGGGAAGGGCTATGTGTGAGATGGTGTAAGCCTGCTGAGATAGCAATTTCATATCGGGGGGAAATGGAAACATATTTAAGACTCACCAGGGGAGCACATTTAACACGTGAAGAAGTAAGTGAGAAGAAGGAAGGGAGAATCGGGAGAAAGGAAGCGAGCGCTGCTGCCAATCTGCGACGCCGTCGACGCTCGAGGTGAGAAGTAAGCGGGCGCACGCTCACACGTGATACCCCGTCCCGCTGCTTGTCACACACACACAATGCCTTTCCTGTAAGTTGAGGTGTCAAGTGTGTGCACGGACAGTGTTGACAGGTGGAGTTGACAACAGCTGTGCGTTCCCTCAGAATAGCCATGTTTCCATCGCAGGCCTGAAACGTGGCCGAGGGCCGAGGGCCCGGGGAGCCACAGGGGCCTTCGAGAAGTAATCTATTGATCCGACAGGTCGCAGGTGTCCTAGGCCTCACTTATTCATAGATAGAGACACTTGTCAGACCAGAACTCCCTCCCCTTCAAACTGGTACGGTAATAGACGCTCATAAGTATTTTTTACGTGTCCTCATACTGCTGTTGAGGTCCCGAGTGACACTGAAAATAGTTAAACATACATGTGATGCTTGGCACGCTGAAGTTGTAAAGTGTACTTCCAATGGATGTATCTAGATACGTCTTGGATGCTTTTGATAGGAAAACTCACAATTATGCAATTAAACCTAAACTAATTATATCACATGATGAATCATCTCTCATCCAATATTCTCTCTGCATAATCTATCGTGGCTCAACAACTGTGATTGGACAGTAAAATGATTCACAGCCACAACCTGGAGCGCTGAATATCAATGGTGGAAGAAGTACTAAGATCCTTTAATTGATCCTTTATGTATTACAAACTTAATCAGGTATTTTATGTAAAACCTTGCATCTGAAAAGTAGCTTGTTACCATAGCAGCACATGGAAAGTTCAATATTTACATGTAAAATATAATGAAGTGGAAGTCTAAAGTAGCACAAATCCTCAAAATGTACTTAAGTACAGTACGTGAGTGAAGAGTGAATGGCTTAGTATATATATATATATATATATATATATATATATATATATATATATATATATATATATATATATTGCATTTTAGGTTGCATATATATATATATTGCATTTTAGGTTGCATATATATATATATATATATATATATATATATATATATATATTTAGACACACAAGACAATATGGCATCTCTGAAGGACAGCATACTACATGTTGTTTGGTACGGTAGACGGTGCATGTTCGGCTGTGTGCACTGATTATCAATAGTCAATATGAGAAATCATTCAAGTCCTCTCTCCGTCCTCACATCCAGCTCCATTTCTGTTCTTTCATCCTTACAATCTCGATATCCATTTTTCAAAACAACCGGCGGGCGTCTTTCCACCTCAATTATCTAAGTGAGGGCTCGAACTGTCTGATATAACTCTGCTATCATTTGGAGCGAACCAAAACATAAAGGAATATAGGATTTGGCACTCGGCATTAAGAACATAATGTTGATGAGGTTTCTCAACTCTCCATCCTGATGGGAGACAATGAGGTACGAAGATATTAACATAATATTCTTTTTCAACTCCAACTTCCTGAACTAGATTCCTTAATAAACATTGATTAACCGATAAAGAGCGAGAACATTGGCAAGTACGGTGTCCGCCCTGCTTGAGCTCACAGCTGTCCATCCATTCTCATTTGATGGACAGACAATGCTGCCCGATTCGGATGAGTGACGTATCGGCCGTAGACAACCTAAATCATGCTTTTCATTATCGGCTTTCCTTTTTTTTCCCTCTTCTTCGAAAGCCTTTCATTTCTCGCCCAGCCGCTTCTCTCTTTCCGATCACACTCCCCCAGTTTGACGCCCACTGGAAGAGCAGTGGAGCAGAGAGAGAGAAAGTGCGGAGCATAATGAAAGAATGAAAGAAAAGAAAAAAACTGGATAAAGAGACAGGCGTGGAATTGAAAAAGAAAAGATGGAAATAGTAAAAAGTCTGTTGTCTCCTTCGGGGAGGAAAATACGTCGACAGAAAGGAAGAAAAAAGAAAAGGGTGGCATGAGAGAAAGAAATCCCCACCATGAATTTTCATTAATAAAAAAGAAAAATCTAAAATTAAGTTTATATAAATTAATGGAAAACAGAGGGAAAGAGACAAAATGAAGACACAGATGGCAAAACTGAGCAGGCAGATTTATCAGACAATAACAGAGATAAACTAGGAGTCAACTGGAGACCACAAACAGAGGAGGGAGATAGAGATGAGAGACACACCCAGCTGGCCTCATAGGCTACCTGTAGACCTGTGCTCCCTCATGACCCCACGCCCTCCTGCACATGATCAGTGAGCACGACAAGCTGCGAGTGGAAGTAATGTTTCCACCTTATTAGCTAAAGAAAAGCAAACCTCTATGACAGAAAGAAAGGATGGAACGAGGGCAGAAGTGTGTCTGCATCAGGAAGGTGAGCTCATGGCTTACTGAGACAATACTGGCACGTACACACACAAACAAAATATAACCGACAACAGCAGCCAGGGGCCGATTCAGCTTATTACCCCTCCCAACACAGACAAATGAGATCCTGCCTCCTCCTGATAACCTGCCCCCCTTGTCCTTTGCATCGCTGTATTACATCATCCAGAAGCAGCCACTGTGAAGCCTGTCGTAACGCGAGCAAACAACACGGGCACGGTGCTGCTCAGACGTACTGGAGGGTAGCCGGTGTGAACGGAGGGATGAACTGGGGAAAGCTGACTGGACAATTACGTGTCCAAAACATTGAAGGTTGCGTCTTACTGGCTGGAAGTATTTCAAGTCACTTTTATAGTCTGAATAAATAACCGAAAAGGCGAATATGACCCAAAATTACCTAAAGTTAACCAAGAGATTCCAGCTAAGCACCAGTAGACGACTCTACAGCTATAAAGAGAGCGTGGTGTGAGATGTGTGGACTTTGTTTACGTACTACGGCGAAATAAAAGGCCCAATCTGCCAATGTATCAGTACCCGGCCTTTTAAACACAGACTGGTTCAAACCTTAACATCAGAGGTTGAGAAATTGCAACTTTTAGTGAGAGTTTAACTCACTACTGTCTCATTTGCTTTTCAAAATACACAATCTCAGTTTGTAAGCAAAAGCTGATAAAAAAACAAATGACATCATCATGACATCATCAGGGTTATTTGCCCCTCCTGGTCTACAGAACACATTACATAACTGTGGTGATAATGACCATGACTGGTAACGGGATCTTTATGTGTAAAACCAGTTATGGTCTGTGCCCTCACCTTGGTGTACACGCCCCACGACAGCTCCGTCTCAATCACCATGACGACGATGCCAAACATCCCGAAGATGAGGGCATAGTCGCTCAGCCTCTTCCTCTTCTCGAACAGTGCTCTGCGGTACCCCAGTTTATAGCCAATGTTTTGGTTCTTCCGTTTGGAGGCCTTGGAGGTGCTGCCCCTGGCCTCGGACCCCGCCCCCCCGATCCCCGACTGCCTGCTGCCCCTCACCGAGTGCGCCCGCCTGCTCTCCACCAGCGCGTGGTTCTGGTGATAGATGGACATCTGGTTGGAAGTGGAGTCAGTGATGTCATACCCTGCTGTGGGGTACGGCGAGTCTTCTCTGGAGGAAATCACAATCTCTGGAGGGCTCTGAATTAGGGGCTGATTGGCAGAGGACTGGGTCACCAAGGATGTGGGCGGGGCTTCGCGCTGTCGGTCGTGGCCCCCAGTTGCCCCGGCAACAGCTGAAACGCCACCCTCTTTGGTTTCGCTGTTGCTGTCTGATTCGATGAGGTTTCTGCGGGAGGCACTGAGGCGGCTCAGGGGCTTCATGACCCCGCCTGTGTACTTGCAGGAGCTCATGGCGATCTCCGTGAAGGGGTTACTGTCCCGACGGTGAACCAGAGGGCTGGCCTGTCTGTGTTTGCAGCCCCTCTCTCGGTCACGGTCCCGCTCCATGGAGGGCGAATGGGAGGAGTAAAAGAGGGCGTTGTACACCGGGGAGTTGTCTCCGCTGAGGCTGAGCTGTGAGCCCAGGCAGGAGGAAAGTGGGGTGCTAGTGGGGTGCAGGGCATTGGGGATGGGTGAGGGTAGAGGCTGGGATCCAGGGGATGACATGGGCAACTTGGGGAGTGATGTTGGAAGTAAATTGGGCGTGGCGGCGGACGGGGACGGGGTGCTGCCATTTAGACGATCGAGGCTCGATCCCCCCATGTGGTTGGAGTGGTTTGATCCTGGCTGGTTGCCTGTGGTGGAGGGATGGGATATACTACCCAGGGGAAGGAGGAAGCGCTGGTCCTCATCCTCACTCCCTCCGAGCAGAGCCAAGCTCAGAGAGGGGGGAGGCTCCATGGTCACGGATGTGGCCACGCACCTGTCTACAGACCAACACAAAACAAGAGAAGGACTGTGAAGAAGCAAATGGGGAAAATCAGAGAACACAGGCCATTTATCACGACAGTATCAATGCAGGACTGACAGACGGAGGAGAGTGGCTGCAGGGAGTGTAGTGGGGGAGGACTATGATTGATAACGGTTACTTAAAACAAATGAGGGTAGAGACTGAACTCAGAAAGCTGAAGATGTGTGACAAGGGCAGCAGAGTGACGAAAAGTGGCCATAATTGGGGAATATGTTATTCCTTGAGTCACATTTGAGTCAGCTGCCCAGTCAGCCGGTCTCAGTTTCCCGGTGTCCTCTCCGTCTCTCCCAGCCCTCAACGCTTCAATCTGCCTCAACATGTCATCATGTGTGATGTTAGACCCTCGGGCTTTCTATTGAAATGAGATCAAGCTCAGAGGCTAAAGAAGAAGAATTCCACATCAGTCATTTTTGATAGCAGGAGACGTACTGTGACTGCAGTGTTTGCCTCAGTGAACCACAAGTTGGCTGCATTTGATTAATCCCAAACAATAACCTACTTTCAGTATGATATAACCCCCCCCCAGCCCCCACCCCCCCCTTCTCCCGATCCGTGTCTACCTACCTTCTACCTTTCCTCTCTCAGTCCCTGTCCCCCAGGTTAATTGTGTAGAATCACCGGCTGGATGAAAATAGACCACAACACTTTTTCTTTTTCATGTTGTCACGGCCATCCCGTCATCTTTTTGCTTGGCCTGCTTTCATCCAGGTCCCTCCACAGGTCCCTCGCGTGTGTCGCTAAATTGCGCGTCGCTCCGCACGGACGTCGCCTCCGTCTCCGCTGCACCTGACGGGATCAGTTTGTTTGTTTCTCGATCACCCGGCATCTTTTGACGGGGCCCATTTCGATTTCGTCAGCGACAATCGACTCGAGATGAAGAGCAATAATCCACAGGGACGCGATTAAATCGGTCAACCTGTGGCTGCACGTCAAAGATGTGCAGCGACAGAAGAAAATGCAGAAGAGAAAAAAAAATGCAAAGCCGGGCGTTAAGTAAGAGTCTTCAGACGAGCAGGGAAGTCTGTGAGTGAATGTGTAGCTCCAGCGACTTCCACTCAATCTACAACTCGCTGTCTCCCCAGATCTGTCTCTCACTCTCTCCTCCAATTTATGTCCTCTCTCTCCGCCTCCAGGCGCGCCGGTCGTTCCCATTGGTCGGAATCAGAGCAGGGAAATAAGCATGGCAGGGTCTGTCAGATGTAGGAGCCCAACACCTGTCTCGTATCTTTTTCGAGGCTGACCTGGCCAAGACAGGCAGCAACATAAGAAACTCAGTGTTACACACAAAACACACAGAACAAGACAAGTACAAAGAAATTCAAAGTTAAGAGACAGTGACATATACAAGTTAATTAAAAAAAATGTTTGATATTTTTGTGAACCTGTCTCCATTTCTTTCATTTTATATTTTAAAGCAGAAAGTGCTTTTAAATATTAAAAACGTTTACGTTTTAAATAAGTTTGCAACATATTCCAGGATGAGGGTGCCGAGTACAGAAAAACGCTTTTTCCAATTTCCGTCCTAGATACCAACATCAACACTGACACATTTTGTATGCACACTAATATCTGTTAAAATCTGTATACACCCTACTCCCTGTGTACATGTTCCCCCTAAGTGTATTGTTGTTATACTGTGATTCTACTGTAAGTTGTGTATGTATGTTTGTGAGTTAAGTTAAATGTTAAATGTATAAGCTACTGGTTGACCTAAATTTCCCTCGGGATTAATAAAGTATCCATCTATCTATCTATCTATCTATCTATCTATCTATCTATCTATTTGGGAAAGTGAGCATCAGGAGGTCCTGAGAACGCACAGAGTATTTTACGACACTTTTCTGCACGGTAAAGACACAGGTAGTTTGGGAGTAGACCAAGGATTGCCTTATGAATGAAGATGTACCAATGACAGCGCGGCAAAAGCAGGCCATCCTGCCGAGACTATAACTCACAGTGGTGAGTCAGAGCTTTACTAATTAACCACAGTAAAGCATGGTAAACTGTGCCCGCCATATGAAGACATTTAGCAAAGGTGTGCAAAGATCACCATAGTCCAACACAGGTAACAAAGTAACAGCAACTAATTATTGTTTTACATTAGTTGAAAAGCACATCTTATTTCAAAAATAAAACCAGAGTTTTAACCTCAACTATCTCACTTACTGCACATGTGGCTTAAAAGTGAGTCATCAATCAAAATTCCCAGATATTTATAAGAGTCAACAACCTATATTTCATTTCCTTCAAGAGTGACCTCCGAAAGGGATATTCTGTGTCCTCTGAGAGTTTGAAAACAACAAAAAAATTTTTATCTTATCTGTATTTAAAACAATTGTCAGTTAAAATAGGGTATTTTGAACAACATTAAAAGCTTTTTGCAAGAGATCAATTTCCTACACAACATTTATTGCACAGCAATATATGACTGTCATAAGCGTAAAAGTGACAGTTAGTTAGTCCAGATTATTTATATAAACAGTAAATAAAAGTGGACCTAATACAGAGCCTTGTGGCACACGTCAGAGGATAGACCCTCGATGCACTGAGACCAGTTGTCTCGTAGCTCGTGAACCAAGCGACCGCTTGTTCCGAGAGCCCTGAGCCTTAAAACATCAGTCAATGTGTCAAATGCTTTAGACGGATCAATAAACAGTGTCGCACAATGTTGCTTCTTGTCAAGACAACAGTAATGTCATTTACCTCTAGTGCAGCTCTAGTAATGAGCACAGCTTTCTAGTGGGGCAGTATGGTACTACAAGCTCCTTTAAATATGATGGTGCATTACCAATCAAGGCTTTGCAGCTGAGGAGAGGAATTTTAAATGTGATTCTTGATTTTACAGGGAGCCAAAGCAGAGCAGCTAATACAGACATAATCTGATTTTCTTTTCTTAGTTTTAGTGAGTAAACGAGCTGCAGCAATCTGGATTAATTGGAGGGACTTATTAGAGAAGTCTAATAATAGGCAGATCGAACAGGTACTCAAGGCAGGAGACAATACGGACTGAAAACCTATAGGCCTGCAGGACCAGGGTTGTTAGACTGCTGGTGGAAACGAGCCAGATTATCAGCAGCTGTGCACCAATTTCATGCTAGAAATATCCATGGCAATGTTGAGACTCCAAAGCTGACGCATTGGTGTACAATTTAGCTGTGTTCCCGCGCAGAAACCAAAACGCAGAAAGGATCGCTAAGAAAGCCCTAAACAAAAAAAAAGAGGAAATATGAAATATTCCTTTTGGCAAAGGGGAAGCGAAAGCGATCATCAGGGGAAGTGAGGGAAGTATGGAAGAGGAATTGGGACAACAACTGCAAATGAAGAATCTAAAAGAGGTTAACACACAATGACAGGGATCCTGATATGAAGCATAGCTTGATAACCGCTCGTTCTTTTTCCTGCTTCGTTGGAATTAAGCACACCTTTATAACCACTCCCTGATTTTAATTGATTGAAGAATAGTTTGAATACCACACCCTCTTCTTCCTGCTCTCAAACGTACAAGCTCTGCTCCGTCTGTATTTCCTGGTTACCTGAACTCCTCGCCAGATCAGCAGTTCACATTCCCCGAACGACTACTACGGCCTCTTGGGTTTTGAGTGCACCACATGATTCCCAGACCACATGAAGGTCTATGAGCAGATCAGCCAAGACTACATACAGTTATGTGAGCAGGTGAGTCACATACCACATACAGGTATGTGAACAGGTCAGCCAACATACGGATATGTGAGCAGGTGAACCACAGACCACATACAGATATGTGAGAAGGTCAGCCAAGACACAAGTATGTGAGCAGGTGAGCCAAGACTACAGAAAGTCTCTACAGCTTCCGCCGGAAACTGAAGACGCACCTTTTCCGACTATATCTGGATTAAAACACAGATTAGCACTTCAGTGACTCTTAAATAGCTCTTATTATGGTACTTTTGTAGTTTGACTATGTTGAGGAAATGTTACTTTCTGTATTCTTGTTGTTCTTAGTTTGTACTCTAGGTTGAAATGCCCTTATTGTAAGTCGCTTTGGATAAAAGTGTCTGCTAAATGACATGTAATGTAATGTAATAAAGGTATGTAAGCAGTTGAGGCCCAGACCACATACATGTATGTGAGCAGGTGAGCCCAAGATACATAAAGGTATGTGAGTAGGTACAAAAGGGGCAATTGAAAAATATTCAAGTAAACAAAATTAACTCTTTTTCTGATTACCTTGTCAGTCGGTCAACTTTGATTCCAACACATAGTTCATATTTGATGGGGAGTTTGGTACACAGACGTTTTCTCTCGTTCACAGTTAATTTTTTCTACTCTTCCGTCTTTCTCCTGGTACTTGAGAGCAGCGTTGGTTTCTAATTGTTCTAACAGTGTTCTGGTTTATTACATTACATGTCATTTACAGACGCTTTTATCCAAAGCGACTGACAAGAAGTGCATTCAACCAAGAGTACACACTAAGTGAACAACAAGAACAAGAAAGTTGAACTACTCAGTGGGGTAAGGGGGTCATTCTGCAACCCCAAGATCATTGGTTCGATCCCCACTCTCCCCATTAGTTGAAAGTGTCCTTGAGCAAGGCGCTGAACCACCAGTTGCTTCCTGGGTGCATCACTGCAGCCCACTGCTCCTTAATATCTAAGGATGGGTTAAATGCAGTGAATACATTTCGTTGCATGTGTATCTGTACTCTGTACAATGACAATAGATTGAATCCAATCTCAAGCTGCTCTTCTTCATTTGGATGAAGCACACCTTGATAACCGCTCCCTCATTTTACTGGTATGAAGCACACCTTGATAACCGCTGCCTCATTTTACTGGTATGACGCACACCTTGATAACTGCTCCCTCTTCTTCCTGTTCTGAAACGCACAAGCTCTGCTCTGTCTGTATTTCCTGGTTCCCTCCCTGAGATTATTCGGCATAATAAAACATAATTTCTTCCCCTAATTCCCCGCTAGCCCTGGACAATCCCTGGTTAAGGTTGCAAAACCCACACATCGACTGGTCTGCAGGGAGAATCCTTAGCTGGAGCCCTTTTTGTTTCTCTTCCTGCTTGCAGTCAGCACTGCCCCCTGCAGAGATCACCACATCACCACTAAGCCCTCAGCCCCTTGACCTGTCCGCCATCCCAGCTGAGCATCAGGATCTAGGGCTGGTGTTCGGTCAGGACTTTGCCTCCTCACTACCTTTACAACTAACTGTGCCATACATCTTCTCCCAGGCGCTCCTCTCCCTTCTAGCTGGCTGTACAACCTATCCCGTCCTGAGAGGGAGGCCATGGAGAGAAACATCAAGGAGTTGCTGGTAGCCGGCAGAATCGGATCATCCTCATCCCCAGTTGGAGCTGGATTATCTTTAGTTTCCTAGAAGGACCACTCTCTGCAACCCTGTCTTGATTTTCGTGGATAAAACAATATTACTGTAAGGAACAAGTACCCCTTACCCCTAATAAACTCTGATTTTGAGCCTCTCCAAGGTGCTACAGTCTTCACAAAGTTGGACCTTAGGAATGCCTACCACCTGGTCAGCGTCAAAAAAGGGGACGAATGGAAGACTGTTTTCAACACTCCCCTCTGACATTTTGAGTACCTGGTAATGCCTTTCGGCCTCACTAAAGCTCCCACCGTTTCTCAAGCCTTGGTTAACGGTGTGCTCAGAGACTTCCTCCATCATTTTGTTTTTGTTAACCTTGACAACGTTCTTATTTTCTCCCAGAACATATCCAACCATGTCTCCCAAGTCCACCAGGTCTCTCGGAGAACCGACTCTTTGTCAAAGCAGAGAAATGCAAGTGCCACGCCTGTTCAGTGGTTTTCTGGTTTACATCATTGAAAGTAAAGGCCGACCGAGAGAAGATCAAGGCAGGGACAGATCTTCCAACCGAAAGCAACTCCAGTGCTTCCTGGGCGTTGCACATTTCTATCGCTGGTTCATTGGAAACTACAGCAGGGTTGCAGCTGCCCTAACCAGACACCACCTCCATCCCCTTTGTTTGCACCACTGAGGCAGAGTCTGCCTTCTCCAACCTAAACTCCATCCCTGTGCATTGTTCTCACATCGCCTCTTCCAAGCTGAATGTAACTACGACCTAAGCAAAAGGGATTTACTTGTAGTCAAGCTTGCGTTGGAGGAGTGGAAGCACTGGCTGGAGGGAGTAGAGCAACCTTTTGGGGTTTGGATCGACCACAAGAACGTGGCATATATCCAGTCGGCGAACCGTCTCTACTCCCATCAAGCTCGCTGGCCATTGTTCTTTAGCCTTAATTTGACCCTTACCTTTTGGCCTAGCTCTTGGACGTACGTCATCGTGACAGAGGGTACCAGAACCTGGTGAACAGGGAGAGATGCGGCCTAGAGGAGCTTTCTTGGCTGCCTCAGTCCCTCGTCCTAGATCTAGAGTTAGTCAGGGAGTTCTACCGGACCCATCCAGACAGGGGGGTACTTCCATGGTCCCCTGTTTGTCCTGTGTATGTGTGTCTGTCTGGGCGTGGTCTTCTTTCCTCCCTCTTGCTGCCAATCAACCCACAGAGATAAAAACTAATTTCCTCATCAAGCCCCACAGCACATCTACCTCAGTTCTTCCTCAACTCCTCGCCAGATCCTCAGTTCACATTTCCAGAACAACTACTACGGCCTCTTGAATTTTCAGTATTTTCTTGTCTGTAAACTTGTGCTTTCCCAGCCACAGCCTCTTTGCTCCCCCGGAACTCTCCTTGAGAACTGCCTAGCCACCCCAACCGGACACCATAAACTACTGGACATCCTGAGAGAGAAACTGGCAAACGTCTCACTGAGAGTGACTGAAGGGGACGTATTCTGTCCTTCTACAGCGTCTCTGAAACATGACTCTCCTCCTCTGGCCACATTCACTGAGCCTCTCTATGCTAGACTTAATTTGACTTTGTGTGGTTATCGTATTGGAAACTCTGCTGAGTTGTGGAAACTAAAATAGGCAGAAGTCTTTTGAGGGTTAAACTCTGAGGTTGAACTCTTCAACTCATTAGTCTCCATGTTTGTTGCAGGGAGCAGATTGTTGAGGCATTCCTTCACTACAGAGATCAGCTGTCAGTCAAACATTGTGGGCGGTACTTTGACATCTTGTCATTATTGTTCTGTAGAGGTCTGAGTTCCTGTAGGTGGCGCTCCTTCCTGTATCTGTTTAGCCATAGAGGCTCTCACTGCTCATGATGTCGTTTGTTGACCTGAACTGACTTTTCTCTGCATGAACATTTAAACTTCTCTGAGCTCTAAATGTCTGATGAATATTTGTTGATGTTTACTATTCTTGTTTCTCTTCCACTACATGTGTCTTAAGTGAGAAGCAGTAGACCTTCATTTATCAAAGATTTGTGTTCTCTTTGTGTGTGTTTATGAACAATTCCTTAATTACATGTATTTGTTTGGCAGACATATGAGCTATTATTAAACTTTAATTATCATAATCAATGAAGAGATCATTATCTTCTTTTCTTAAATATAAATGATTCAGTTTAAAGTGATTGATTGTGTGATTAATCTGTACAGGAATAAGTGACCCTCGTCCCCCTGCAGTGTAACCTCGGGATGCAATGCAGTAACATCTAACCTTAAATGGAAAGAAAACGTCCATTTTGCGATTGGGAACATTTCTATTGCATCTGATTGGCTCTTAACATGTCCACAGTGAGCCTGGGGCTTAGGGTTTACCCTGCTAACATCATTAACGATGACAATACGTACCTGATCGTGGGTGTATTACTCCACTATTCCAGAGTAAATAGTGGTTTGCTGATATATTAATGTTCAGAACGTTAAAAACAAGACTTTCATCTTCTGGCAGCAGTTTCTTCACAGCTGATTTGATAAACGTAATACAACAAAGCTCAGTAAAAGAAAAAAAAGTGCTGCCACAGGTCCAGGGGGACATTAGGACTGACAAAAAATCGTAATGGTGGCAGTGTATATATTTCACTGGTCTTAATGTTGTCGCCGGAGGTTAGAGGGCTGCAGAGAAAGATGGAGAGTTTGGAGCAATGGAATCAGAGGGGAGTGACAGGCGAGTAATGGTGGGCCCATTGAATGTAAAGGTTTGTCTACAGTTCGCGCCTGCAGCATGCGTAGATGTATGGTGTGGGAAATATGTAAACGGAAAAATGAATAGTGGAATTCCAAGAGGAGTAATAAAGTGGTGTGGCAGTTGCTATGCCAACGCTTTTGTACACAGATGAGTCCTTTATCTATTTTTCCTTTGAGTGTAAAGCCACATAAAAGCTTGACTACAAGAAATTATACTGTATAAATCACATAAAACTGGTACACTATAGGTGGGTGGGAGAGCAAACAGACGAGTGTAGGAAATACGCGCGCACACACACACACACAGACCCACACACACACACACACACACACACACATAGCAATCATTGAATTTCCAGTACAGTTCTCCCATTCATCATTACTTTCAAACCTATTTCACATCTGTTATTACGTGTTTCTCTAAATGTTTAAAAGCTTTTTTAGAAAGGGTTATTCTTTCCCTCTCGCCTATTCTCAGCTGTAAACTACCATCTCAATAAACCAACGGAGGACTGAACTAGTCCTTTAAATAAGAGGATAAGTTTGATATTTTGGGGAAAATATGTATGTTGTCTAAATGTTCTTTGTTGTTGTCAACTGTTGACTGTTTACAATTTCTTTATTACTTTATTATTTATTACTTTTATTTCACTTAATGTCAGACAAAAGAGACAAACGTATTTTCGATTTTCTGTATGTTCAACATTGGAAAATTGACAATAAAGATAACTTTGAACTTTATTCTTGCTGAGACTTAGATAATAAGATTGATACGACTCTTATGTTTGTAAGGTGAATGTTACCTTATTATACTGGCATGGCTTTCTCCATAGGCAATACAAGATGTCGGCATGCAACGCCGTTTTGCTCCTCAACAAACGTATGGGAGGAAAAATACAACATTTCCCTCTGAAATGAGTAGAAGTATAATGTGGAATCAAATAGAAATACCTACAGTACAATAAAATTACACTTTGTCGAATAAGATAATCACACTCTGACCGAACTACGAGGTCAGCCATTAGAAAATAAAAAGGAGAAGCAGATATCCATTTTTTCTCTCTTCCTCCAAATCAGACACCTGTTACCAGGCTTACGAGACATGTCCGAGAGGTGATGAGTGAGTGCATTGCATAGCTGCAAGGCTCTTCTTAATAGACCACTGGGCTGGCTCCACTCCATCAGACATGCTCTAAACGCTGCCCGACACCAGCTCTATTGTATCCTAATGGCTCCGATTGCATTAGGGCCCTGGAAGCTGTGCGGGCTCACCCACATCTTAAAAAACGACCGCTAGATGCAGATAGTTCCTGCACAGCAAAGAGCCCTCTAGCCGGACTGCCTGAGATATCAAATACAGAGGGGAGACTGCAGGGGCGAAGAAATACGGTTGAAGAAAGAGAGGTGTGGAGGGGAGGCAGCAGAAAGCTGTGGGTAATGCGTCCACTTTGAGTGGCGAGCAAGCAGGAAAGAACAGCTCGCCTCCAAACAACTGTGCCCTTTAAATGAAAGGAATCCAAGTCAAACGGTCTGCTGTGAAAACGGTCCATGTGTGGAAGTCTTTGAGAAGTCTGGAGGTGAACTACAGTTTCACCGTGTCAGCATAATATCAAAGTGTAAGCTGTTGTAGTGAGAAAGTACTTGATGTGTGTTTGTGTCAGCAGACTAGTGACACTGCTGGATCTCCATGTATACACCTTGCCTGCCACATGAATGGCCCGGTCCTTATCCGGTTTTAGGTAAGAATGGAAACCCACTCCTGTCCTGGAGTCTCTGAAGCCCACTTGTGCCTTTGTGTCATGTGACCCCACTCCGTTTGAAAGACGCCCATTCATTGTTCCAACCAGGCTCTGTTCTTAGTTGACACCACTTGCCCCTCCTGGTCCGGCTCCTCTGGATCAACGTCTTTCTTGATATCCAGCCCAATGTCCACCAGTGCAACAGCGTTCTGATGCATCCCCAGATCTACATTGTAGCATTAAGGATGCACTAGCTTTGCTATAAAATAGTGTGTGTGTGTGTGTGTGTGTGTGTGTGTGTGTGTGTGTGTGTGTGTGTGTGTGTGTGTGGAATCACCAGTATATGTAGCTACCACATTTAAACGAGCTGAATTTATTCTGAACATCATTACATTACATCCGAGACAGCACCGAACTGTCATCATTCAAAAATCAAAGATCAAAAATCAAAGATCAAAACCCACCTGTTCAAAATTGCTTTTAATGGGTGATTGTGTGCTCTGTATGTTCTTATTTGCTTTTATCGTTTGTTTTATCGTAATTTGTAATTCATAGCTTTTAGTTTTTTTCTTCTTCTTTTAATTATGTGTTGTAAAGCATCTTTGAGCACCTGGAAAAGCGCTATATAAATCGAATGTATTATTATATTATTATTATTATTATTATTATTATCAAAACAGTAAACAACTATTTGCTATGTGAAGATATCGTGGAATAATATCCACCAAAACGGAGAAGGAAGTAGCTCTCCGTCTGCGTTGTTATCAGAACTTCTCCTTGCTTTGTGCACACAGAGCTGTGCATGCTTTTAGTGCACGTTTGTGCACTAAATACTACAAAGGTGCACTCAGATCTATAGCAGGTGTATCTGCAACAATCACAGCTGTCATGTATGATTGAATGAGCACAACCCCCAATTATCTAACCCTGGAACACCATTGTATCAGGCGGGTTTATTCACATCTCACAGATATGCTGTCATTCTAATCTTGGCAGACTGAACTACCTTTTAAAGCAATATCTATATAATCATCATGTCAACGGCATGGAATAATAATGCAGTAATCTGTGTGTGTGGTTCCGTTAGCGCTTGGCTAAACAGTTAAAGAGAGCCGACTGTTTCCTCCACTGTGGGCGCACAGTGGTGGCTGTTGGTCGATCGTGCGCTCAGCTGTGGTACCAGTGGCGGCCCGACCAGACGGAGGCCGGTTAAGAGACGTGTGTGTGTGTCACGGCTGGCGTCACAGGTAGCGAGGTGCAGGAGCTCATGTGCAGAGGAATTGACCTCTTTACTGAGGCCAAAAAGATTACAAAAACATTAACAGGTATACAGCATGGAAACAGGTGTACGACATGAGACACTAACGAGACAAGAGTGGCTGAGGGCAGGTGCAGGGAATGCAACAATCAAGGAGACAGGAGTGGCTCCGGGCAGGTGAGGGGAATGAAAACATCAAGGAGACAGGAGTGGCTCAGGGCAGGTGAGGGGAATGAAACAATCAAGGAGACAGGAGTGGCTGAGGACAGGTGAGGGGAATGAAACAATCAGGGAGACGGGAGTGGCTGCGGGCAGGTGAGGTGAATGAAACAATCAAGGAGACAGGAGTGGCTGAGGGCAGGTGCAGGGAATGAAACAATCAAGGAGACAGGAGTGGCTGAGGGCAGGTGAGGGGAATAAAACAATCAAGGAGACAAAGGAGACACCGAGAAGACAGAGGAGACACAGAACAGAGTCAGTGGGCAGTCAATGACAGTATAAAACTGGCAACAATAGATGTTTAGAAAAATGTGAGTAAATGCAACAAGAGGAAATTGAGCACGCAGCCATAACTAGCCATCCACAATGTTGTGCAGTTTGCGGCGGCAGAATGAAGGATTAGCTGTGGACAGACACAGGGGTGCACATTCATCCACACACACACGCACACACTGTGACTTGTGTGAATGAAAGCATGATTCTCCTGGCAGGGAAAGGGTGATGATAAAATGTAATAATATAAAGTGTGATATGATTAAATCCATAGCATAGGACAGAAACATATTGGTTTACTTCCAGGATTTAGATTTGTATTATGAATGTATAGAAGTATATTTATACTGTACTAGTAACATTGCCACTATATGCAGCATGTATTCAGCGTCTCTAGTGGATGCTTTGTGGGCTTGAGGCTCCATCCCTCCTGTCTGATGGACATCTCTCTCCCAACTCAGCCTTCATGTATTCCCTCTTCCTCCTCTCTCATTTATTTCCATTGAAGAGCAGTGAGTGCCTCATTTAAACCGCTCAGTATGGACTACTATTTCACTCTATGCAGCCCGTTCCACTTATCCATCCTTGCCTCTATCGTGCTTTACTCTTCTCACCCCATCATATGTCTTGCCCTCCCATCATTCAACCAATCAATCCAACTCGATGGGCGAGATCCTGATTGAAACGAGCCCTCACTACTGCACACAGACCATTTGGACAACACACGTTTATATCATTGTTTACAACTTGAATCGGAACCTCGTTGATTCATTTCTTAGCACAAACTGTAATCATGTGTTGGGGTATCGGCAACACATTGATAACGTTGGGTTTCCCCCGTGGACAGCCTCCTCTAACGAAATGAGCCCTTAATGCCACCCAGCATTAACAATGCACTGCAATGATTGGCTGGCAGTATTGCTGCTATAATTCTGTCCCTGACAGAAATTGCTGTTGATCCAAAGACAATACTAATACCTAATGCCACACATTCCCAATGATTACACTGAATATCATTCTTCGTTCCCATGACATCACAGCTAATGACAAGTCAGTGTTACTGCTTCACACGCAGGCTGACACAACTGTTCTATTGTTTATCTTCACACATCCCTGTATAACCCGTTTATACTATTTGCAGCGTGCATAGATAATAAAGTTGACTCAAATATACTCAAGACTCACATCACCTGAAAATCAAAAGGACAAACATTTCATACGCTTGAAAAATAATGTAATGGATGGATTGAAGGAGCCGCCTCAACATAAGGTACCACTTGGTGGATAAAACAAATACCGGTGCTGAACAGATCTTGCGTAACACCTGGAGCTGATCACACACACACACACACACACACACACACACACACACACACACACACACACACACACACACACACACACACACACACACACACACACACACACACACACACACACACACACACACACACACACACACACACACACACACACACACACACACACACACACACACACACACACACACACACACACACACACACACACACACACACACACACACACACACACACACACACACACACACACACACACACACACACACACACACACACACACACACACACACACACACACACACACACACACACACACAAGGACAGGTTTCCATCTGCTGATCCTTTGGCGCATTGCACTCGGCTCTTTGGAGGCCGACTGGCCCTGAACGCCCCCCTGAGGAAAGGCGCCCCTCATACTCAAACAGTCAAGAACAAATTTTCCCCGTCATTGTTTTTACATTAATGTAATTCAAAATTTGTCTCGGGCAACTAAATGAAAAAATAAAACAGACATGACGCTCACATTTTAATTATTTTCTTTTGAACTTTCAAAACATTAGTAAAAAAAAAAAAGCATTGTTCTTTGCTGTTTAATTAAAACAGACCTACAACTGTAACCGATTTATAAAATATATACATAAAGTATACAAATACACACACACACACACACAGACATCTTTATACAAAAACATCCGTTTGCATTCAGTGGGGTCCAAAAGTCTCATTTCATGTTAATGATAAAAACAAAATGTTTGTCTCTTAAAGCTTTATATTAGACAACATAGGAGCTGGTAAAAACCTAAATAATTACTGTAATTATTAAAAATAAACTGAAAAACAAATACTGAAAAATATATATTTTTCTCATGTGTAATTTCTATTGCAGTGACTGCTGAAACTTGATAAAAGGACTTTGTCGACTTGTTTTTGCGTCGGGTGTGAAGTCTTTATTCAGACTCAAACAATAACATGAATCACTGCTAAATACAGGAGCAAAGTCCTCAATTAAAACTCAACTAGGGCTGCAGTAGGAGAGATAAGACCAGATAGAGGCGTCAGTCTATAGAGGCCCATCAGCAATCCAAGCTTAAAACCTTCATTTTACATCAAAACAACGGCTTTTACAACCAAAAGCACCAACAAAGAAGTTTGAAGAATGGCATGTCCGCCGTGTACGGCTTTCCCTCTCTAGTGACCCGACTTCAAACACAACACACACTGCATCGTCACGTTATCACAGTGCATCTCTGATCTTAAAGAGCACCTGGATAAAGTAGATTCTGAAATTCTACCCCAAATTTAAAAAAACATTAATTTCTTTCACTTCCTTCATAAAAAAAACAACAATATGCAATATTTTGACTTTACATTTGTTAGTTATGAGTTTTGGGAACTGGACTCAGGCTTGTGGACCCCACTGTAACATCTGCGTGATCATGTATTTGTGTATATTTACCCGGTGTCTATATTGCACCATCCATCTACATCAGAAAATCAGGAACAGACTACACACTCTCCGATAACACCACGGTCCTCACCCAGCAGCGCTCAGAAACCGGCCATGCAAGAGAACCCAAAAGCCTGTTGGCGTCGAGATGAAAAGAAAATGGAAAACATTTAAATTAAATGCAGCACAGGTGATGCTCTCCAGGATTTGATTGCATGGCCAGCTACTTGTGAACATTGTTGCCGGAAGTGAAGATAAACAAAAAAAAAAGACATACACAAGCAATAACTGAGAGATTGTACTTGTGGGAAGTCCCGACATCAGTAATTCTATAAAAAATAAATTATGGGATCGATCAACGGGGCGCACTGGCATATGCTATGCTTTTGGTAACCATGGCAACAGCCGAGGATGTACGGTTGGTTTAGATGACTCGGAGAGGGGCGGGGGCGGGGGCGAAGGCTTCGGGAGCTCCAGCCTCACAGGTCGACTCGTGAATGCTGGCTAGTCACCGGTCGGAGTACAAGTTGGTATCGGGGTTCTTCTTTCAAGTGAAAGCTGTGCCGAGCAGGGACTAGTTCACTCGTGACTTCCATCTCGTGCGAGTGCAATCATCATCAAATCTAGATTCCTGCTGAGGGCGTCTCACTGCGTCTGCTGTTCAGAGCAGCTGCTGGTATATGCCAACGCAGCCGAACGCAGGGAGCCGAAACGACAATAAGCGCCACATGACCGAGGATGTTGACTCGCGTGAACTTAATCACAGTCGCAACCACTGCTACAATGACGGGTCATATTAGGGCGAATGCCAATTAGCAGCACGCCAGACAACAGTTTAAAGAGGCAGAGTCACCTGGGCCCACGCTGCAACATCAGTTTACAAATCCACTGGAGCAGGAAATAAAGAACAAATGGCAGGATAGGCCAAACACTGGAATGACAAAAGAAAAAAACGACATTATAACTTGAAACCAACCCAAGGGTATGAAACTGTATACAGGGATCCAATAAGTAATTGTTTTGCAGACTAATAGGACCCAGATGTGCAGCGGGGTTTCCCTGACTTCAAACCCACTCCTCCTCCGTGTCTCCGCCGCTCTCCTTTGACCCCGCTCCTCCTTCAGGCGTTACCCTGGCCGTCTTCCTCTTCTCCTACGTCTCTTTCCAATCCTCTCGCTCCGCAGCCTTCAACCACGTTCATCAGGAGACACGCGTGTGGCTGCTGCCTACGCCCGCTTTGATTGTCTTTTTTCCCCCCCCCCATCACATCCACTCGTGCCTTGTGCTTTTCTCCCCCCCCCCCCCCCCCACCCCACGTATTTATATCACCTACTTAATAATGCACCGTCCTATGCGTCCTCTTGCTTGACCTCCGCTGCTGCTGCTCCATTTCTACTGCTGCCGTATCCCACGGGGACGCCTCCATTGTTCCGGTTTCCCTCCCCCGACTCGAAGCTCTTCTCTTCCAGCGGCTTGCCGATCCAGGCGCCGTAGCCGTGGTTGCTCAGAGCTCGGAAGAAATGCTGCTTGGTGAGCTGGAAGGACATGGCCAGCAGCTTGGCCTGCGAGTAGCAGGGCAGCTCGAGGAGGTCGGCGCGGCCACTCCGCTCGCACACGGAGCGGAACAGGCAGAACAGGTTGGACTTGGACACTCTGGACACGCAGAGTTTGGTCCTGGAGGAAAGACATCGGAGGGCGGGTTAGGAAGAGAGTGCACAGAACAACACATGGCAACATCTCCTCTGATTAGCGTTTCCCGTTTATCCACCAGCTGCTCACTCCTCTCTGCAATTTAATTAAAATGTAATGACGCTTGTGGTTACTTGACAGGTTTTACTGAGCAGTTTGGTTCATTCAAAACAATGCTGCCAATGTCGGTAATGTTTTGCTGCATTCTTCACCACATCTCAGCTCTTATTCATGCGCATATAAACAGGGTTCTTACACATGTTGACCAGTGGATTTCCAGGACTTTTAACCAAATTTCCAAGACCAAACTGAAATATCGGTATAAACATGAACAATTTAGAGATTGTATTAAAAAATGAGAATTCCAAAGCATACAGTTTACCTTAAATTAAACAAATGAATGAGACAATCATTTGATTAAAAGAATAAACATTTCTATTCATGTTTATTCTTTTTATATAATTGTTCATTCTTTGTGCAAATCCATCCGTTTATATTAATTATTTCAAACTCGGCATAAATGAACATGTGATCATAACACATTTCCATGACTTTTCCAAAAGTTTAATGATTTAATTTCTTTCCATGAATTTTCCAGGCCTGGAAATGACCATTTTAAAACTCCATGACTTTTCCAGCTTTTCCATGACCGTACGAACCCTGATATAAATTACATTTGTCACGTAAAAATACAATTTTTACAACTGATTGGGATTTCTGCAAAATAAGTCTTCTGGGCTCAAAGAATGTCTCTTCGGTGTTTTGGCGTTTGATCAACGTCACGATGATCAAGAACAAAATCACATTTCTGAAAAGCCTTTGAGACCTACCGAGCAAATCAATCGTTTCCGAGTAAAGAATTGACTGTGTTAAAGTAGTGACTGAACCGCCAGAGAGGGACAAACTCAAACCCTGAAGAGGACGACAACAGGCTTTACAATCAATCCAAAAGCTATTAATACACGAGGTGTGCGGCTATCAAGAAGAAAAAAGTCAATGTATACCCATATCCATCCAGTTTGCCCTTGGTGCCGTCCAGCACCTCGACGCTTTGCTGGTCTGGAAAGCTCCAGTTCACACTCGACTCCTTGGTCTTGCCCGTGTGTCGCGTGGAGTCGTACACACTCACCCTGCCAACCTACAGCCCAACCAGGTGGTGGAGGGGTGGGAGGAGAGAGAGAACATATTCTGGTCAATCTAATTTAGCCATTCAGTGAGTGAGCAATTCCAAATAGTTAAAGCAGATGTGTGTTGCATGTGTCAGTGTGACGTCTGCGCCGATTAAAAATGTTGTATTCAACCAAGAAATTGATCAAAGATGTGAAGTGTTTCAACTGTATTTCTCAGGCATCTTGCCCGGCGATATAAGAGAGACTTACCCATCTACTAGGAGTGTAGGCAGCTCAGTTAATATATTTTTTGTTGTTGTTGTAAATTGTGTTTATTCTCAAAAGCAGAGTACACAGTTATATATTGCACATGTTATTTTTAATTTCCCCATCCCAACACGGAACAAATCGCACTGCTTACATTTTCAAAAATCACATTACAGTATTAATAGTTCAAGTATTACACAAAAGTAAAAATAGTGTAGGAGGTAATAGAGTCAAACAGAAACCAAAAATGAATAAATGTATCCTATAATTAGTTGCTACAACAGCGTCAAGACAACTTAAATAGCTTCCTTTTTTTTCCTTCCTCTAAATAATTATTTTTAGAAAGAAAAATGAAACATTAAAAGGTCACAGAAATGGTTTAATCTATTGAGAGTCTTTAATTTATCAAATTATTTTATAAATCGGACCCCAAGTAGATTCAAATTTCTCCGTCTGTCGCCGTTAATATTATCTTTAGAATGACCTCGATAGTCCCATGTGACGTGACGTTACCTCTGGGTGGTTTAGCCTGAAGGGCGGAGGGAGACTCTGGGTGAACGCTTCTCCGTCTCTGGCCAGCCGGCAGCAGACGGCCCGGGTGAGGTGACCGTGGCTGTACAGGTACCCTGACGGATCAGAACAAACACACGAAGAACAGAAACTTGAGAAGAGGCGCAGAGTAAGAGGGGTAGGTCATCCCATTCAACTCGCGTTAACGCCTCGTGAAAATATTAAAAAGAGTGTGCTTTACCGAGCGTGATCGACTTCAGGTAGATCGGATGCAGGAAATGGGTGAGCAGGGCTCCCTGCAGACCCAGCACGTTCCAGCGCAGGATCTTATCGCTGCAGCTCATGGTCCGCAGCCTCTCCCCGTGCTGGATGCCGTCCCACGTGGGCACAATGGCACTCGACTCCACTGGGATGGTGCCCTCGCCTGGCACCAACACACAGACAACGGTCACAGGGGTCACAGGGGTCGCCGACAGACTTACACAGGGTTCTTACACATTTTGACTGATTGATTTCCAGGACTTTTCACCAAATTTCCATGACCAAACTGAAATCTCGGTATAAACATGAAACATTTTGACAATGTTGCGTATTGATTGCGTACGCCGGCTTTTATTTAGAGCGTCTTTCTTTAAAAACCACATTCATTATTTCAAACTCGGCGTAAATGAACATGCGATTTTAACACATTTCCATGACTTTTCCAAAACTTTTATGATTTAAGTTTTTTCCATGACTTTTCCAGGCCTGGAAATGACCATTTAAAAATTCTATGACTTTTCCAGGTTTTCCTGGAAACCGTACGGACCCTGCTTACAGATTCGGCTTTGTGCACTGCATTAATATACATTTCAAAAGACGATTGAGTGTCCACTTCATCTCTCACCGTTCTCCACTTTGGTGCGCAGCTTTCCCTGCTTAGCGTTCTCAAACAGGGGCTGATGACCCTCGTCTTCATCTCCTGCCTCACTGCACGACTTGTCAAACAGAGCACCATCCCCACAAGGTGCCGTGCTTTGGATAAAAGAGAAAGACGAGACATACGGTATTACTGTTGCACAAAGTCTAGCAGAGGAGGGAGCGCACATTGATGCATCCGAGTGGCGGACGTGGCAATGCCGACAGGAGAGCAGGGGGAGAACATCAGATAATCTCACCTGATGTAAAGGTGAAAGGTGATATCAGATTTGATTTGCAGTTTGTCATTCTCCCCTGCCTCGAATATACTTTCCTCTGTGTTATCGTAATGCTTGAGCAGCTCAATGTACAGAAACCTGAGACGGGAGGAAACGGGGAGTTAGACTTTTCGCTGATATCCTGCAGACTGGGTGTTGGAGACGAGCAGAGCCTCTCACACAATAGGGAGAGAAACACTGATGAAAAAGTAAGATCTGTTTTTACCGAACAAATCCCCTTCTGGAGATGATTTCCGCGTGGCAATCATTAACGGTGTCCCCTTTAAGGCTTAGCTCCTCCCCTTTCACACATCGATTTCCTGACAGGGAAAAACATTCAAAGAAACAAGAGAGACAAATTGAATGTCAAAGTTCACAACAACGCAACACCTCTTGGTTCTTCAGTGACCTAGTTCTGTTTTAGCTTTCTGAAGGTGCCGTGCCTCAGATTACAGAAATCCATCAAATGTACTCGCATCATGAAAAAGAAATGCAGTGAAAAATTGATTTGCACGTTACAACACCCGTATACACCCAGTCGTCCACAGCTCCCTTTGCTTGTATGCTTAGGTAATGTTTATACCAGTTCCCAGGCTGACAACAGTGCCCAGGCCTTCTCCCCTCCTCATGACGATGGTGGCCAGAATCTTGCGTCCCAGAAGGCTGTGCTGGATCCGTGTGGTCAGGGCGTTGAAGCGCTGGTGACTCAACATCGCTATCTGGTCATGCAAAGTGCTGCCACTTACTGGAAGCTAGAGAAAGGGAAGTATACAGAACAGGACAGGCAGAATAAACGGGAAATGAGGATTATTAAATCTCCGGTTAGTCTGAAATGTATCCGACTGTGCAATCGAGTGATAAACCTGAAGAACTAACATGGTAAAACATTAAATCTGTTTCAAGCATATCTTACGCTGCCAGAGTATGTGGTAGGAAAAAACATTAGCAGCAAGAGAATGTGTAATGTGTGTTTGCTGTCGATACAAATTCACCACTTGAATTGACTAACTCCATTATGTCCTGCCGTGTATGTTGAGCCAGAGAACGCCTCTGCTTCATGATGGAGAAAGTGGACCACTGACAAGTCAGTACCTCAGCTGGGATAAGCTCCCCAGTGCGGGCTGCTCTCTCAGCCTCTCCAATCAGAACCCGTAGAGCTGCGTCGGCCGCTTCCTGTTTTCCCTGCTTCTTGTTGGACGCACACACTGGAGGGAACCAGCGTCCGCCCAGCTTGGCCTGGTAGGTGAACCTGAGGAGGGGCACAGAGAAAGGTGACTGCATAATCAGGGTTTCTCACTCTCAGAAGAAGTTAACACAAATATCCAACCATTTCTTTCTTGGCATGTTACTAGTGCAATAACATAGACACACTTTGCATTTTGCACGCTGTCTATATTTTATACTGCTGTATTTGCACATATGTTGTGTGTGTATGTATATATATATATATATATATATATATATATATATTTCACTTTGTATAGTTTATGGACAGTCACTGTTTCTTTCTTTCTTTCTTTCTTATATTTATATTTTATTCTTGTGTTTAGTTTATTGGTGCTACCGTGTCCACAAATTTCCCCTTGGGGATTAATAAAGTATATTTCTATTGTATTAAGTGTTGCTTGGAACAACAAAGATTCAAAGAAAGGACTTCATTAATGTTCCAAAACTTAAGTCTTATACTTATCATTTGTCCTCAGGTCAACAAAGAACAATATTTGTCTGAGTACATGGTTACCAGGACAGTAAGACATTCTTTATCCAGCATGTAAATGTTAATTGTGTTTTTTGTGCATTCATTCAGTTCACACATACTTCGGCTCATGCGGTGGTCCAGACTGGCCCACGAGTCGAATCTCAGCGGCAAAGCCTCGCGCTCGAGCGTATTCCAGAAGGCCTGACACGGCGTTGTTGTTCAAGTGGTTGATTAGATCTCCGACTCCCGCCTCGTGTGCTGCTCGCAACTCATCTGCAGTGAGAGGCGGCAAAGAGGGACACGTCGTCGCAGTAGCATCACTGTCACTGGAAGAGCCCAGGGGCAACTGAGGCTGTGACAGAGAGAGTGGAACAAAAGTGACGTGAACATCGAGAAAACAGAGGCCACAAAATCATTTATTTCAGGCCGAGTGATCCGAGTTAGTTTTTTCCCCCTAAGTTATTCCAGTCATTCTGGGGACATGCAAAACCCTTCTCTTTTGTCCCAAATGAAACACTCGAGTTGTTCTTAGCTTCTCACTTTCACTTTCTCACCTTGTTGAGCTGCAGTCTCCCATCAGCCAATAACTCCTTTACGGCCTGCTCTGCTGCCAGCTGGCGGGCTGCCTTCTTGCTGGGAGCTGAGGCCTCTGTAAACAAGCTCTCTCCAACCTTCACCCGGTACATGAACCTGAAAACAAGGCAGAGATGGGTAAGAATAGTGGAAAGAGTGAGGGAATATCTTTATGCTTTTAATCAGAAATCATAAACGACATAACCCGTGCCTGACTTTTCACCCAATAACGTAAGTAGAGCCTATGGGTAACAGTGTTCAAGACTGATGCATGCAGCATTAAAGTGACTGGAGGAACACAACATGTTTTATTGCATCTACCAGCTGGCTGCCTGAAGGACAGTGAACCAAAAGAGTGGTAAAGAGTGACTAGACAGAGGCGGTAGTGTGTCTTTGTCAGCTGACTACAGCAATGAGAAACGATTCAACAGAAATAGCTTCCCTGCGGGGGATCGTGCACTTTGGGGGGAGAAAATCAACCAACGGGACAGATTCAGGGGGGGGGGTACCTTGGATCATGTGGTGGGCCTGCCTGCCCAGTGACGATGAACTCGATGGGGTTCCCGCTGCGCTGGCTGTACTCCATCAGGACAGACACCGGATTCTTCCCACCAGGCAGGGAGCGGGACAGCGGCTGGCAAGGTCCCTCCACTGTCCCCATTCCTTCCTCACTACTCGTCCCTAGAGCCCCTGCTGCGCCTTCAGCTTGCCCCTAGTGGCCAGTGGAGGAGAGAAATATACATAAACTATGGATGTACAGTTTGGTGGTTGCAGTTTAAATTTTTAATCAAAACTAACTTTTTAACCACAGTTGCAAATTAATCCCGAACAGAATTGATGTCCTCTACAACTTTCTACACGTGACGGATGTACATTCACTTCCGTTTAAAGTGACTGCGTTGATGCAAGAGATGTAGTGCGCTCTACTCCCGTGTTACGTTACCTCAGGTGTGCGAGATTAGTCCGTCTTTTAGGGGTGGATGACGGTGAATAATTAGAGAACATAATTGATCGAACACTTACACTGGTGTCTGGGAGTACATCCATCACTTGGTCCGCACTGACGGTGTTCCCCTCGTCTCCCGTACTCGGCCCCGACTGAATCTCTCCGATGAGAATGCGCAGGGTGGCCGCCGCCGCGTCCTTTTTTGCAACTTTCTTACTGGAAGCTTCTGCGACAGGAAACAGCCTTCTGTTGAGCATCACCTGCATTCGGAATCTGACAGAGGAAAACAAATAGTACACAGATGAGCCAATACATGATTAATTGAGCTGACTAAAGTGTTCTAAGTGTTATTGTGTTACAACCGATGGCATTTTCATTCTTAATTGGCAGCATCATTAGTCTTCATTATGGCAGCAGATTACTTTTTTAAGAATTTGAGTCAATAGCTGTCATTAGGTGCTCTAAAGAAAGTAACACAACATGATGCATACACTATACAACTGTCATCATCCCCCATTGTGTAGATGATACATTTAAGGATGCACCGATTCAAGTTGTTCTTACCCGATTCCTGAACTAAAAGCATTTCCTGATGCAGATGACTGCTCCGATATCAATTATATGATTTTCTCAAATCTAAAGATGACATGAAACTAATTGGGTCAATTTAACGAGAGATTCCTCTGGCACTGAAAATGAAGTATGTAGCCGTCATGACCTAATTAATGTAACTGATATAATGACATTGGCAAAGACGATGTATTTAATGTGGATTGACCTGATCCACTTTGGAAGGTCAGAATCGGCACTGGTGCATCTCTAGCTAGGTTTGAAAATTGCAGTATGAATACTATAAGACAAACATCACAGATTAATTCAAACTTGACAGTAACAAGCAGAAGAAATTAAGAGACTAACCGTGGGTCGTGAGAGGGCCCTGATTGGTCGAGGAGCAGGAACTCACAGTCATGGCCCAGATACTGGGCATACTCCATGAGACCACTGACGGGGTTCTTCAGCCTCACCTCCTGCAATTTGGCCCACAGGTTCTGGGGAGGTGGAGCAGCCAGCGATACGGCTACAGTCCCCACAGAGGTGGTCTGTTCTACAGCCAGTTTCCCGGCATCTGTCTCTCTGCGAATGGCGTTGAGGAATTCCGGGATGTCATCGGTCGCCCACTGTCCTTCGTTGGCGTCTTCGTCTTTACACGAGGCGACAGAGGGCGGCTGGAATGAGGACTGGGACTGAAAGGGAACGGGTTAATCAAATTAGTTTAGAAGTCCAACTCTGGTAACTTCACCTGAATACATCTAGTACAAATAAACTCCTTTATCTTTAAGTAGTGGTTGCATAAAGTAGCATTACAACTGTAAATAGCAATGAAGTGTGTTTCCCAAAGTGTATACTATTCCTATAATTGTTGTATAGAGGCGTTTATCAATATTTCTGATGACCTTGTGTGCAGACATTTAGGATGAACTATCAAATAGATTCCATTTAGTTATTTCCAGTTATATTTTGAAACAATAAGATCCATGTGAATTCATTTTCATATTTCTCATACGAATGATATCATCTTCATAACATTTCATGAATACAAAATTAAAAGCAGACATTTTACTTACCACCTCACTGTGACTTTGCTCTGGCATCCAACCTTCTGGGAGAGGCAGTGGCTCGAGGCCGGGTATCGGCGGTAACGGTAACGACGACGACAGGAAGGCGTACTCTCCTCTATTCTGATCACTACTGGGTTCTGGGACCGGATCCCCCTCAGCACGGCTGCTCTGTGAGGCTTTACGGCTCCTTTCCATCCTCTCTCTGCGGTGGGTGGAGAGATCCCAGGTGGGCGGGTTGGAGCCAGTATTCTTAACGACTTCACCTTGCTTCTCCAGCGAGTAGAGGGTCGGATTGACCTGCTTGGGACCCCTAAGACCCATATTTTTGGCTATGACGAGAGCAGTTGCCTCCCTTGAATCCAGCAGGTACTGCATAACGAGCTCCTTCTGTTCTGGCATTGTGGGAAGAGCCGGATCAGGTGAGCCGGTAGTGACGGGGTGTTGTTTCTCCTGCTGCTGACCTTTCGCTGGTGACTGGGACTCTTCAGACTCGGATGAATCTGAAGAGGTGCAGTAAGAAGAACTGGATTCTGTGTTGGAAACCTTTTCTTTGTTTTGTGCCCTGTTTTCAGCTGATTCTGTTTTGAGTTCGACCTTGGTTTCAGGTTCTGGAGGGTGTCCCGAGCCGACACATAGATGGGAAGGTGGACTTTGTACTTTGGAGTTGTGCTCTTCCTCACCTCTGAGAGGTTCTCTGCAAAGACTCCACTCAGGAGGGAGGAGTCCTTGCTTGGAGGCTTTCTTTGTGCGCGCCAACAAGTAGAGAGCCTGGTTGACTATCTTTTTGGGAAGATGCAGCTTTTTGGCTAACAATTTTGCAGAGATACCCTGACTTGGCTTCAAAGCAGCCAAAGTCCTATAAACCTGGTCCTGGATGTCAGAATTAAGAGTTAGGTCAACTTTAGTAGAGAGTGAATGTGCCGAACTCCTGGAGGCAGAACGCCTGTCGAACTTTTCTCCTCCTCTGTTTCGCTTGTCTCGATGAAGGGACAAAGTCTGAAAAGGTTCACACACAGAATCTATCGGGACGCGACACTGTCTGATGGGGTATGGGTTGAGGATTGTACTGTAAAACTGGTTTTGGTTCAGGGGTCGAGGGCCTGTTTTGCTACGCGGGGATTCTGGATATACCGAAGTCTGGTCCTGACTATACTCCCGTCTACCGCTTGAGCTGCTGTTGGGGTACGACGAATATTTACTGTAGCCTGACTGGTGCTGGGATGAGGAACTAGGACACCTGTCTGAGACGCCTCCTCCTCCCCCTCCACGTGGACTGGCTCTAAACTGCGGCGCCTCAGAGCTGTGTCCTCTGAGGAACTCTGCCTGTTGGTACTGAAAGGAATTGGGAGCAGGATTGGGGCCGTGATTCTGATTATACGAGCTGCTGGGAGCCTCTGATGTAGGATCCACTGTACTGTGCTTTGGTATGGGTGGAGCGGAGGGGCTGAGAGAAGGAGCTGGGGGTGGCTGTATGGGCACTACGGGGCGGGCAGGGCTGTGGTGGTAACTTGAATATGGGCTCTGCTGTGGACCAGCTTGAGGGTAGAGTGAGGATGGACCAGGTCCAAAGTAATTCCCGCTGCCCTGGGAGTCGGGTGGTGGATGCCTGTTGTAGGGTTCTTTGAGAGGCCCTCCTCTACCTCTGCTCATAGCGCAGGGGTTGAGCGTGAAGGAGGCCGCGCGGTTCGATGTGTCGCCTCCTTTATAAGTGAACGTCCTCCAGCACCAACAGCGGAGCCTGATGGAAAGTCAAGACGGGCCAAGAACAGCAGAGCACCTGAAATACAAACACAGAACAACGTTAGGAGAATACAAAGAACAAATAAATAACTCGTATAATCTAAATCAAGTAAAAGCCAGCGACAGAATTTAAAGCAATAGAAAGTTTTGTTTCAGCCAATAACCCGTTTGGAAACCTGCCGTCAGATCTCCAACCTGCCGAAGTGTCCTTTGATAACTCGGTGAATATATACCAGCCTCAGATATATAATCCTGAATGTTTGCCCCTGTGAAATGCAGAATCAAATATACCGGTGGACAACTAAATATCTGTATTATCGTAAGAAAAGGTTATTTGCAGAAGATAAACTCTAACGTACATCTACACTGTCAACGTTGCTTATTACGATCACACCTCTAGCCAGTCTACAAAGAATACTGCAGGCAGGGTGACAGTGTCTCTCCAAGTCACACTGAAACTTAATCCCAGGGTAAAAGGATGGCGATTAATAATTCAGAAGTTCTTGTGACTATTCTGTTTTATTTCTGGCCTGACAAATTATTGCTGTATCTGGATCCATAGCGGACAGGACAAGAGAGACACCGATGCAGACGAAAAGGACAGTTCCAAGGACGAAGGGCATTAAGGGCCTCGACACGACGCGAACATCCGACCATGCAGCTGCTAGCCGACGTCCTGACGGAAACTGAAGGTTTTGCAGAGCTCGGTTTAAACCATCCTCTAAAAACACACGCGAGCAAATGTAATGAGTAGATCTCCACCTGCATGGTCCCGAATTGTAATACCTCTTTGGTACAACAAACATTGATTCAGCACTCAACTTAAACACTCAATAGTGTATATAACATCGAGACTGACAACAAAGCGATGCCCAATACAGAGTCAGGTTTCAACCCCCCCGGCCCAGTCAGCATCACAGCTCTGTCACATTGAGCTGAGCAAGTCTGAACACCGGCACATTAACAGAGAACACCAGAGTGTTGGTTCATCACAGTAATGGGGGCCGACGGGCCCGGCAGCCCAGGGGCCAAACGAGGCTGGAGCCGACTCATCTTGACCCTGATGCAAGGCAACAGTTGACAGCCAAAATAACAACTCTGATTTTCAGAATCCAGCCCATAATTTTCCTCGCTGTGTTGATCCGGAGGAGACGCACGGGCAGGACAACGGACGAATCAACTTGTGTGCACACTTCTTGCCGTTATGTCAAGACGGTGAAATACCACACACCCATAGTCTGATGTCCAAAGTGCCCAGTGAGCCCACACAGTATTAAGGATCTCACCTCTAGTAATATGGAAAAAGTGGGCATTTGTAAAGCTGCTGCTCCTGTAGCCTCCCAGTGATCAGATGATTCAAACCGACCCAGAAGACTAAAGCAACTCTCAATACAGAAATCAGAGTACACGCATTTAAGTAAGCAAGGAAAGGTAGGTTAGACAAAATTGTAAAAAATATTTCTAAAAAAGGCAAACTCGGTTTCCCCAGCGCATGGTCTTCAGTCTTGGTCTTGGATGAGGTCCTTTCTATAGCTTCCACTTGGAAACACTAAGGATGTCGCGCTTATAAAGCCTGAAGGCAATGTTGGAAACACGTTGCAGCCTGTTGCAACACACGTTAGAGGGGGGGGCACAGCATGAACCGAGTAAAAGGAAACAGACGATAGCAAACACGCAGTTAAGTTTCGATTTCGTTTCTGACAAGTTAGGTTTCCATAGTTGGGAAAGTGACTCAGACTCGCCTACAAGGGCGCGCGAGACTTCTCAACGCGGAAATAAAGACTGATATCAAGAAGTTTCTTTTCAGCGTAAAAGTTAATAAACCAAACGTATAGCTCGTATGTGGCGGTCGTGTGATAACAAAGGTCGCTCTGTGGTCCATCTCTACAGCAATGAGTGTGCCTGTGTTACGACAAGGATATCTTCTCTTTAAAGCATGCCGTCGACAGAGGACAGGCATCACGTGATCAGATCAGATTCTGACATCAAGTATAAAACGGAGGGGGATGGAAAGTAATCCAAACGATTTGGGGCGATACGCATATCACGCTGATGTATCGTTACTGGATTGTGTTAGGATGGGACAAAAATAAAGCAAGAGTACAATAAAGTGATGGCAATATCACAAACAAGTGTAGTTCTGACACATGTTGTACATACATTAACAATATAGCCCATTTCTACACATGGATCTAGTAACAACTCACTAAAATGCAACTTGACCTAAAAAGCACAACTCTATTAAAGCCAAACTGTACCACCAGTGTGAGGGATTTACCACAATGTACCACACAATTCAGTAAAGGCCCCCAATCTTAATATGATTATTCGCATATTAATAATACACAGGTTCAATGAATAAATTACATACATATCATTAGTGAATTATACAACACTCTATTTAGTTATATAAAAAAACAGAACACAGTGTCACATGTGTGCATCATTCCTAACGTAATATGGACTAAACAAACTCAGTTACAAAGGGTGTCTAAGTTACTACACAAACACGTGACAACCTATTCAGTGTCGCAGAACGAGGCAACTCAATGTGGATTGAACCGAGGAATAATCATATAAATAGTATCGCAGTATTACAAGCTTGGTGTATGTGGCAAACAACAATGTATTCCAGTTGTTCGCCATCCAACTAGGCACACGATTTTAAAACGTGAAGCTCGTATCAACAAAGATTAAACTCTCTACAGTTGTTTTCACCCGTATGAATCTAAGTTTCCCGCTCTCGTGCAAGTTAGATCTAGCAATCTGACACTGGACACATTCATCATCGGGCTCATGTTATTGAAAAGAGACGGATACATTTAGAAAGAAGGTAACACTGCTGCGGGAGGGCTAACGCTCATCACCAAGGGCAACGGATGATACTCGAATGCCCTTTGTAGTCAACCCTTTCTTTTTTTACTGGACGTGTGTTCAGAAGCAGCATGACGCGTCGACGTGAGCAGCTACAGGTCGGACGTGTTGCTGGCGTTTAAAACCAACGCGTCACGTGTGTTCGGACCATTACCCCTCGGAGTGCAATACGGTAAAACCATGGTAACGCGTTTAGCTCCAGCCGACTGCACGTCGTTGCTCCTCCAGCTAACGTGAGCTAGCCTGCTAGCTCATGACCAGTAGCGGTGCACTGCACCATTTCCAACTCTCGCCTGCCGCACATTTCCTGCTCGCGAAACACACACAAACCACACAAACCAACGCCATTAAAACATGCGAAAGAACCTCAGCGGTTACCTGAACTGGCGGTGTTCGGCTCAGCGGCCCGTGTTGCGGTGCGGTATGTTAATGCCGTGGTGCGGCGGTACCGTGGACAAACAATCAAAGAACTGGTGCGCGAAAAAGTGATGATTATTGATTGCGACCGACACAGATCTGCGCGTCGCATGTGGATGACGCGCCACCACCGGCAAGGTTCGAATGTGTTTCAGCGGTGTCCTTTCGATGTTTAGAAATGTATATATATATACTTTTATGGGGCGTAAAAAATACATCAGGTTTTCAACTTTCAACAATGTGTTGACACCAAAATTACACATTGATATCACTGAAGCAAGGTGGTCTTGACTGTATGTAGCCTGACCTGATCGGTATGGGTAAAGTTTGCGTTAATTTAATTGGGGTCAGTAATTATTTCGGGGACCCCTCGGCAGGGCTCCGTGAAAAGTGGTTAGATTCCGTCTAATGCATTACTCTGGTGTAATAATATAACATGTCAACGAGTGAAAAATACATTATTTTAAATTGTTCAATAGGACATACACGAGGAGTCCCCATGTGTTCTATTGGAGACAGCCTCAGGTGTCTTTGGGTAACAAACAATTGAGCACCTCCAGTTGAGGCAACACGACTAATTACTAAGTTTTAGGAAAATATCCTGGTTTGGGTTAAAATATCTTGCTCATGTGGGCAAAAATAATGTCAAGATAAAGTCCACAGTTTTGCTTTCCATCAAAAGCAACACCCCAGGGCATGCTGGGAAACGCTCTGCAGTCACCTGATCAAAGAGCTAAATTACTCTTAAATTGGTGGCACGTCATATGTAGCTTTTAGGAGACCACCGATTATATATTGAAGATCCATGTTGCACTTTGCTAACATATCCAGTGGGTGTCACCATTACTCTGTGAATGTAATGATGCCAGATCACTTCCAGACAAAACTCAAAGCAGCTTTTTTTCCTCCTCTCTACCGCCATCTGCCTGATGGATCGTGGAGGTCTCCATCGTGGAATATGCCTAGTATGAACTGTCATATTCACTGAATGTATTTTAACTCTAAGTCTGTCCTTCTGTACACATGACATCTATTGCACCTGTCCATCCTGGAGAGTGATCCTCCTCCGTTGCTCTCCTGAAGGTTGCCCCCCCCCCCCCCCCCCCCCAAAGGGTTATTTGGGAGTTTTTCCTGGTCTGATGTGAGGTTCTGGGACAGGGATGTCTATGTGTACAGATTGTAAAGCACTCCGAAACTAATTTGTGAAATCGGGCTATACACATAAACTGAATGTGTTTTACATTAATGACATTCATATTTGTGCTCCATTCATTTCCCTCCCAAACTTAGAAGACGCCTGGATTTCTGCTGCAATATCATCCCATGAATTGGATCCATAGGCTCTCAAACAATGTCCTCTTTGAGCCTCTTAACAAGACCAGGGGGATGAATCGGTGAGTAACTCTGAGGGAAATGAACAGATGATGACAGATAACCCCATATCAGAAAGTCTGCAGAGTGAAGGGTGACTTTGAGCTGTTGACCGGACGTGCACAGATCTCCGCCTCTGACCGACCCTGACATGCAACATTTCCCTCTTCGGAGGATTACTCGCCTCACTGCGTCTCTGACACACTCTGCCTCCCTTGCTCTCTCTTCCCCTCCCTTTACCTTTTCTGCCCGTATTGCACTCTCTCCTTTTTTGTTTTCTACAATCGTTCTTCCTCTTCACACCCCGCTCTCCATCTCACTCTCCCCCCGTTTACCTCCCTCCTCTTTTCTCTCTAGTTCTCCCTCTTCCACTCTTTCCTTGTTTACCCCGAGGAATGCAGTATGTGTCAGGCTCTGGCTCTCTGGCTGTTGATACTCCCATCTCTGCTCCGGGGTGAGTGACTTTCATTGGTGCTTTGTGTGAACAAGTGTGTGTTCTCGGCATGGGCTGTTGACGCCGTATGTGCTCTTGCATGTCTTGTGCAAGCGGGCGCTCCGTTCTGCACTCGGCAGCTCATTTCAACACCGGAAGAGAGTCTGCTGATGTGGAGGCAGACAGAAAAAAAAGATTTATGTTTGTAAAGGGTGAGCAGCAGTGTGATGTGCAATCTTATTTACTGCAAATTGAGCTGAGCTGTGCATTTTGTTCTTATAGGGAAGACAATACTGTGATTGATGGGTAGATAGATAGATATGCTGAGAGAAAAATATGGATATATAGCTATAGATAGATAGATATGCTGAGAGAAAAATATGTGGATTATAAGGTAGCTAATGGTTAATATATTATGGCTTGACAGTAAGAACTATTAATCTAACTAATAGACTTATATATGGAGTCATATTGATATTCATTACGGTTGAGTACATTAATATAGATTTGACGCCATGCATTAATCTAACACCATTTAGCATTCCTAGTGAAGTGGCATATGCTGTTTGCCTCCAGAAGACGCATATTAAAGTGTATACTAGTTTTGTATTCATTCATTCAATGTGCCTCTTATGTACCAGTGGTTGCTCCCTCCACATCAAAAGTGTTGCCTTGTGGATATTTCATCAAAAGTGAGTTGAGGACATTGGTGTGAGTGAAGGCAGAGAAGGTTCAGGGCTGTGTGTGTGTCTGAGGTGTTTCAGTGTTTAATGGCCTCACTGTTTCCCGCATGAAATGACTCCGACATTTTACAGCAGTTGGGACGACTGTGACTGTCTGATGGTGATCAATCAGATACGTGATTGATCGGGAGGAACAGGCTTCGTTCCTCATGTTTTCTTATCCTGTGGTATCCACTGTTCTGTATATTCCTCCGTGCTTCATCTCTAAAGCATTACCTTTTCTTTTACCCCTAAAAACACACACTCAGTCATATCTACTGGAGCATGTCTCCTCTCCCTCTGTTAGTTTGTTTCTCCCTCTCTTTTGTTTATCTGGCCTTCAATTTCTATACCACTTTCCTCCAAACTATCCATCAACCCTCGTAATAAGACCACTTCACTGTTATTGCTCTCTCTCTCTCTTCGGTGCTTTGCTGTCTTCCCTGTCACAGCTTTCTCTTTGTAACAGTCACTTTTTGTTGTGCTCTTCTTTTGTGTTTCAACTCTCTCTTTTTTCCATTCCATCCATCGAACTCCCCACTCTCCCTTCTTCAGTGTCAGTACAGGGGCCTCACCAGCGGTTCCTGCTCACGGAGCTGCTGAGGGACTACAACCCCATGGAGAGGCCTGTGGCCAACGACTCCCAGAGTCTCACTGTCCAATTCTCCTTTACTCTGATGCAGGTCATGGATGTGGTACGCACAGCAAACATGCTCCACGAATATGAACATGCATCCATGCGATACATTCATACAACAATGCATATTACTGTGCATCTCCTCCTAATGTCATTCTCATGTAAAAGGGCATTCAAAAGCTAAAGCTAATAGGACGTGTAATCAGTCTGAATCAATCAAATCTCCAAAACCTGAACTAATCTTGAAGTATGAGTTTTAAAGGACAGCGTTTACTTGTTGAGCTGCAGTAAGGCGATTGTAATTACAATTAGGGCAAATACTGCTTGGAAGACTGAAGATGCCCACTTGATCTTTCAGATTATATTAGCTTTAGTTGACTTTAGGAATGCATTTTTAGATAGACCGAGGACTGTGGATTCAAAGGAGCCTTATTGGTATGAATGCTAAAGTCACTGTTGTGTTGTGTTATGCAAGGATGAAAAGAACCAGATCCTCACCACAAATGCCTGGCTGCAGATGGTGAGTGTTATGAATAACATTAACTGTGATATTGATCTGTGTGGTGAAAAGCCTTGTGTATGCCTCCCATCCCTCGCATCGGCCTTATTGTGAATATCATGAGAATTCTACCATGTTCAATGTTCTCAACATTGAACATGGTAATCATCTTAATTATAGAGCCCGCAATCACAACGTTGGCTCACAGTGTTTCGCAGTCTGTGCAGCATGCAGCACCTTCTGCCTTTCAAGCCATTTAGTGAATTGTAAAATATCAAATATCCACAAAAGAAGAGCAGAAAGAGCAACAAAGGGGTGGGGGGGGGTATGTATTAGAACATATATCCATGTGTTGTCCATGTAGTGTATATCAGGGTTCGTACGGTCATGGAAAACCTGGAAAAGTCATGGAATTTTAAAATGGTCATTTCCAGGCGTGGAAAAGTACTGGAAAAAAGTTAAATCATAAACGTTTTGGAAAAGTCATGGAAATGTGTTATAATCACATGTTCATTTATGTCGAGTTTGAAATAATTAATACGTTTTTTTCAAAGAAATACGCTCAAAATATAAGCCGGCGTACGCTCTCAATACGTAAAATGTTCTACATTTTTATGTTTTTAACGAGATTTCTATTTGGTCATGGACATTTGGTTTAAAGTCATGGAAAAGTCATAGAAAAGTCATGGAAAAGTCATGGAAAAGTCATGGAAAAGTCATGGAAAAGTCATGGAAAGCCATCGGTCAAAATGTGTAAGAACCCTGGTATATGTGTGTGCACGTTGTCATGTTCATACGTAACACGTGTGTTGCGCTTGTGTCTCCCAGCAGTGGTATGACCACTACCTCCAGTGGAACCAGTCGGAGTATCCTGGAGTTAAGAACCTGCGATTCACCACTGACCAGGTCTGGACACCTGACATATTGCTTTACAACAGGTATGTGTGGAGCGTCAGCATACACCCCCCCCCCCCCCCCCCCCCCCAGTGCTGCGGCCGGGCTCTGAACTATCTCGCCCCTGTGTTACTATCCTCCAGCGCTCATGATAAGTTTGATGCTAGCTTTAAGACCAACGTGCTGGTTAACTCCAGTGGCTTCTGTGAGTATCTGCCTCCAGGTAAGTTTTTATTCATCAGCATCTTGTCCCTTAAAACTTAAAACTACGTCTTCAGTCATCCTGCACACATACCGCAGTCCTCATGCTCTAGCAAATTAATATGGCAATCTAATATTGTCTTTTCTCAATTACTTCCTGATGGATGCGACAAACAACTTCTTTTTTTCCCGAGTATCCGACATCTTGGGGGTTGAAGTTGAATTAACTTGACTTTTCTCTGCTTTTTTCAAGGAATATTTGTGAGCACATGTAACGTGGATGTGCGATGGTTTCCATTTGACATCCAGCGCTGTGAACTGAAGTTTGGCTCCTGGACGTTTGACGGCTGGCTGCTCGACCTCCAGATGAAGGAGGCAGATGTGTCAGGATACATGACCAACGGAGAGTGGGACCTCGTGGGTGAGACAGGCTGTTGAGGCCCTGCAAGGCGAGCAGCGTTGCTTAGTAACAGAGCTTACCGACAATGTTTTTTGCAGAAGTTGCCTTATGCATATTTCATTCAATGAAAATACAATAATACAAATCAGCAATATATAAACAGATTGTGCCACCCTGCAGATGCCATCACAGGCTTTCATCAAACCAGATCTTTACTGTTCAATAACATCTTTCATGATGCCGGTCCTACGTTACAGCTTCTGGATATTCTTCTCATTCCAAACCCTGACTGTTTATTATAATGCCCTCTTTACTGCCGCCTCAGAGGTCCCTGGAGGTCGTCACGAAGTTTTCTATGACTGCTGTCCAGAGCCCTACCCCGATGTCACCTTTGTGGTGACCTTACGAAGGAGGACTTTGTTTTACGCTCTCAATCTCCTCATGCCCTGTGTGCTTCTCTCCTCCATGACTCTGGTGGTTTTCCTGCTCCCCGCCAATTCGGGGGAAAAGATCAGCCTGGGTGAGTAATAATAAGAGGATGGCTGAGAAGAGCAGGGGTGAGACTTTATAATACAAATGGATGAGAATATATGAATATATACATAAAACCAGATGTGTAACCGCTGTAGGATAAAATCTATTTCTTGCTGCATATTCGTCATTCCGTCCTTGAGAAAGCGTTGGATTATTTCACTCTTTGAGGCTTGCTCTTACAATCTCTCTGTTAATATTACCGGAGAGCTTTCAATCCGCTAAGCGGAGCTTTTGTAGTATCTTAGGAGATGTGAAGGAGCGAAGGAGAGATGGATAAAAGACCGAGACGAGGCCAGAGGGAATATGGGAAAGACGAGCATCGTATGATCGTTTTTCCCTGTTGTCAGATAGACCGATGGTTGTGGAGAGACGTCTCGTGCAGCGTACCAAATATACTGTCCCACTAGGCGCACTCGCTCACCTTCTTCTCTTACTCTCTTCTCTTTCCTTACATCCCACGACTCCCTGGTGTCCTGTTCCGGCCTCCAGGCATCACGGTTCTGCTTTCTCTGACTGTCTTCATGCTGATGGTTGCAGAGATTATGCCCGCCACTTCAGATTCGGTGCCCCTGATAGGTCAGTTTCTTTCTGCATATGTACATATGTGGATATGTCTGTAGGTGTTGGTGTTTTTTATGGAGGGGAGGTTTGACATTGTTCTGTATGAAATGTGCCCCCCCCCCCCCCCCCCCCCCCCCCCGCCTGGTCTCAGGTCAGTACTTTGCGAGCACCATGGTGATTGTCGGGATGTCAGTCGTGGCCACAGTCCTCGTCCTCCAGTTCCATCACCAAAACCCCAACAGAGGACACATGCCCCGTTTGGTGAGTGTAATAATTAAAATACAATAATACACTTTATCCATGGAGAAGTCTTTGAAACGATCTACAAAACAATATGCAAAATACTCAATAGTACAATGAAGTGCAAAAAACCACAACAAACTGGATTCTTTTGATGAGATGGGAGCCAAATGAATGAAAACAAGCGTGATGTGAGAAGTGATTTAGAAGAGGGCACACATTCAGCAGATCTTCTTTGGCAGATCGTTGGATTGTCTTGGGGCCCGGACAGAAGAAGTTTGAGCCCCCTGATCGTTGTCCAAGAGGCCACAGATTACGTAAAGGCTGTTTAATCCGGTGACACAGGGTGCCTGGTCGTGCTTTGCTTTAGGGTTGATGTTACACGTTTTGAATCAATTCTGAAACTAACAGACGAGCCAGTGTTGAGAAGCAAAATCAGATTTAATAGTATCATATATCGTAGTTCTGGTTAAAAGCCTGGGTCTGAGTGTGATTGATATATTTGATTAAGGCAGGTGAAATACATAAGAAGGTGAATAATGACAACATATGTATTAGTATTGTATGAGATTTACAAAGTCAAGACAACAACCTACCGGAGGAGATAAGGCTGGCAGAATCAATAACTTCTTTTAAATCACTTCTTAAAACCCACTTTTATAGAACTGCTTTTACGTGATGTCGTCTTTTTAAGTTTGTATTTGAATTGCCTATTTGTTTGGTTTTAGTTGTATTCAATGCTTTTATGGTATGGTCTTTTTTGTTTGCAACCATTTAAGTTGTGTTTATGCTTTGTTTATCTGTAGAGCACGTTGTAAACTTTGTTTTTAAAAGTGCTCTATAAATAAAGTTATTATTATTATTATAAGACACCAGCTTAGTAACTTGGTGCGTCATCTTTAAGATGGTGTAAAATGTTGTGTGAACCTGATCAGCAACATGTTGAAGGCCAATCCTGACCACAAAGAAACGTTTCAGAGTGTTCTTCTCATCAGTGTGTGTGTGTGCTTGTGCGCCAGGTGCACTTGGTTCTGCTGCAGTGGGTTCCTTGGTTTCTGCGGATGAAGCGTCCAGGAGAGGGAGAGGAGCCGCCTCTTTACAGCTGCCAAGTAGACGCTCAGAGCAAGACCCTGTCCTCCCCCACCGCCACGCACATGCCCTCCACCCTCCCCCAGACTCTCAACTCCCTGCAGGCCAGCCTGGCTCAGGTCAACCACCCTCTGGCACACCCACCGCCCCACCGGCCCAACGCTCAAACTGTCGTCCTCCCTAATCCCATCCACAGAGATCCCAATCCACACCCACAGCCCAACGGCCATCTGCTCTACATGGGCTTCCAAACTGCGGAGCTGGAGCCAGGCCACAGGAGCAGAGCCTCGAGTCACGGGAGGTTCAGCAATGGCCTCGATGGAGGAGAAGGAGAGGGAGCCGAGGCAGCAGCAGCAGGAGGAGGAGGAGAAGGACCATCTGGAGACACGACTATGCATCACCACATCCAATCTTCAAAGTTTGAGAGCCCCCCACGTGAAACTCCGCTGTCCCCGGACCACGATCCCTTAACCGTAACCTCTGGACCCTGCAGCCTAGAGGCTGGGGTCGGAGCAGGAACATCAGCTGCTCCACAGAGCGGTGCGATCCGATCTGTGGCGGTGGACAACCAGCTGCAGGCTCTCCTGATGGAGGTGCAGTTCCTAGTGGAGCGCGTGAAGGAGCAGGACCGGCAGCTCAGCGTGTCGGAGCAGTGGCAGTTTGCCGCGGCTGTCATCGACCGCCTGTGCCTCGTGGGATTCAGTGTTTTCAACATCATCTGCACCATCGCCATTCTCATGGCTGCACCCAACTTTGGAGAGGCTCTGTCCAAAGATTTCCTCTGAACAACTAAAAAGAGATATGAGGGAGTAGGAGATGTCAAGGATTTGTGGAAGTACATCGGCTGCCAATGACATCGGCACACGCAATTCACATTCAGTAAATTAACCGATGTGCAGATGTCATGATGCTATTTTTTTGTGTGCCATTTTTCAAAAATACACATTTACTCTTCACACATCCTCTTTGCAAGAGTTTCTATGAATGCTTGTTTGATGTTTTCTCTTCCCTTGTAATATTATTTGACTGTGAAATATGAAATGAAGACTTTTGTGAATGAGGATCCCATCGTCACAGACTCCATGTGATGTGAAGCATGACGTTACCTAATGTGTTATAAAGTATTTGTACTGGATGCTAAAGTACAACGTATTTGTCTCTGGATGCTTCATGAAGATGCTCAGTAGAGAAACTGGACCCTGATGCATGTAAACCTGCATTTCCTGACAATACAGCCCAGTCTGTGTGCTGTTATTTATAGAGCGATACACAGTTTGTTCCCACTGGTAGGATTCTTTACAGGAATACCTTTTTTATTATTATTATCTTAGAATAGTTTTTTGCCTTCCTTCTCATTGCCATTGTGATCCCGGTAGCTGCACAGTACACTGAAGTAAACATGTACTATAGAAAAGTACCCTGGATACTGCCATAGAGGTGCTTTAGGAAAAAAGATAAACGGATTGGATATGTCCCATCGACCAAGAGTCCCCTTTTCAAAGGACTCCTGGCAAACATATGCAACACAAGATGACAACAAGTGAGTGTAAACAGACACACACACACACACACACACACACACACACACAGAAGAGCAGACAATGCAACAACATATAACGTCACAAGGAACAAAGAGTGATACAAGCCACGCCTCCAGCTCCGTTGAAGCACCAACGACTCAATGACCCTATCTCCTTATCTTTTGAAATTGATTTGTTATTTACTTTCTAAAAAACATGAGACTGTACAATGAGATGCTCGTTTCTAGAACTCTCTTGTTTCCAAATATGCGATACACTTTGACACAGTACTTCTGTACAACACACACACACACACACCAGCAGCACACCTGCTTTTATCCATTCATTCACACTTGTGTATGCAGAAAAATGTAATCTCTGACCCTGACTGTACCCTGAATGTAAACTGCGTCATACATTTTGCAGGAGTGTTGAATGCCAATGAGTTGTGACAGATGTAAACACAGTGAAATAAACAGCCTTGTGTTTTGGACTCTCGAGACGATGCATCCAATGATCCGTTCTCTGGCTCTCTTTGCTTCCATTGAGTTTTAAAAGGAAACGGAGGACAGGATGAGTGAGGGAGACGGTTTTGAGAGGAAACGGAGCCAGAGAGAGAGAGAGAGGAGAGGCAAGATGGAGGTAATGAAGTGCTGCAAAAAAAGAGAAATCAAAAGGAAGAAAGACAGAAGAGAGATGGGAAGGAGGGTGGAGATGGAGAGGACGCACAATGAAAGAGAAGAACAAGAACATGGTGGTTGCATGATTGAGAGAAACAGAGGAGGGAGGTAACAAGAGAAAGTGCTGAGAAAGCCAATAGGAGCTAAGGAAGTTTTTAACTGATTGCTCATTAATAGGAGAGGGAGAAGAGGAGGGGGAGGAGAGAAGTAAAGCCCCCACCTCCTCCCCCTCCTCCGGGATGCTGCTGCTGTTAAACTGTTCTTAGACCAGCATTTAGTGGTGACTAGACATATTATGTATGGCAATAAATGGATTTCAAGGATCTCTGACCACGTACTATGAGTGACTGACATATTGCAAACACACTGATGGTTGAGTTTGGCTGATTGCTGATTGCTGTATGTGTGCAGGCATGGCCGTTCACTTGGAGAAATCCACGGTGCAGTTCAACTGCCTACGCAGCTCCTTCTTCCTCACACAGCTGAGACAAGCAAAACAGCACATGTAATAAATCCAAGATCCTCCTTCGGGGGCTCAGTCGCCCGCTCTGTGTCGACGCTTCACCCGGAGCTGTTTGTTCAGAGGAGAAGCAAACCGAGGCAGACCAGTGGAGGTGGATGGAGCGAGCAGGAGAGTGGGATCTTGTTGTAACACCAGGGCCTCTGCGGTATGTGGCTGCAGTTGTCGTACACATTTGCACCCAAATCGAATATCACACAAGGCAGAGCGACCGAAACCCACTCATGCACAGAGCTAATGCAGTAACCAGCATCCTATAAAGCTCTGTGTGTCAGTCTGGTGCTCACACACACACACACACGCACACACACACACACACACACACACACACACACACACACACACACACACGCACACGCTCACACACGCACGTAAACTACTGCTGTCAGTTCAGTTAATTTTGCTCATCGGGAGAAAGAGAGGGAGTAATTGTTGATGAATTCAAACTACGAAATTGATACAATACCAACAATACTTTAATATTTGATCAGTTTACCTTCTTATTTGAGGTCAGTCGGCTTGTTCCATGGTAACGGTGTGGAGGAGGAATAGGAACATCCCAGTAAGGTTCCCAGCCCATCACAGGTTTTCCACAATCAGTCGTTCTGACTGTAATGCTCTCATGTCAGATCTCCAATGCTATATTTTAATATTGTAACCTCCAATTCGGCAAACAAATGTATTTGTTTTGGTTTATTTAAAAAAAAAAAAAAAAAACCTTCAAGGCGTCACAAATTTCTGTGAATAAGTTGTGATAAGAACCTGATCAAGGCGGACCCTTTGTAAGATGTCTCCCAGGGAAGGTTTCTGGCCCGTGGATGTTATCTTGTTAAAATGCAGTCTCAGGATAACATCCGGACCAGCAACAGTCAATAGTTATTAATTACCTGCCGCAGGTAGTCGATTCAGGTCGATGTGGAATGACCTTTTCACTGCCTGTTGGGTAATTGTCTCCCAGGTCTAATTAAAAGTCAGAGTTGTCGGGAGAAAAGGACGGCAATGCAGGAGAGTGAAGAAAACAGACGTGTCCACGAAGAGAGAGGGAGAAGTGAAGTCATCATATTGGCTCGACTCCAACACATAAAAAAACATACCAAACCACACACACACACACACACACACACACACACACACACACACACACGCACACACAAGGCAGCAAAGTTAAATTGACCTCTGCATTTAACCCGTCCTAAGCTTTAGGACCCACACTAGCTGCACACACACACACACACAGACACTAACTTTGCATCAATAAATTGGTTTATTTAAAAGAATATGTTACAATTTATTACAGTAAGCGACGTAACCAAACACTTTGTCTTAAACTTTACATTTCAACATGTCAGAGTCTGCAGGTTGTCGCTCCGTCTCTTCTCAGCGTGACTTATGGACGGCCAAACCAAATCGGGTGAAAAACTTAACAGATGAAGAAATTAACAAATAGTATCTTACTGAAATAAATAAAACGAGTGACACGTCACTTTAGTCAGCATGAGAGAGAGAAGAGAGTTGTGTGCGCACACTTGACGGTGAGATCACACCAGAGACCGCCTGAAACACGGCCGGGTGAAACCGACACGGATCCTGGGAAATGCATTCGGCCTTTAGGATTGCACTTCTCTCAATTCAAGACTCAACACATTACACTAATCCTCCTTTACACACCCACCCAGATCTGTTAAGGCTCATTAATCACACAAAAGGGCTTTTGTGAACGCGCCATCATTAAAACTGTCACTCTTAAGCGCCGGTGATCTCTAATCTAAGACTCTACTTGCTTGTACTTGTTGATATTCTCAATACGAGCCGAGCAGAACTTCGGGATACAATTTGAATATTGGCATTTACAAACATTCACTGGCATCATACACCGATCACATGACTTGGATTAAGAAGTAAGAACATGAGTTGGTGATGGTTTTGTTTTGCACACATGAAGCTTCCTCTCATGTAAAACATGAACGTGCCACACAGCTCTTTGCTTTGAGCATCATTCTGATTATATCACTCGTGGTTTTGCATAAATAAGCCTTATTATGATATACAGTATATTGATTTTGGAATGTTCTTAATTTATCAGAGGGCTCATTTTGTAAAAGCTCAAAGCAACTGAATGTATAGTATCTTTTGGATAAAATATTAACTATTAAAATGTCCTTCTAAATGGAAGATAATAAAGAATGTGGAGGTACCGTTAAAATATTACGCCGTGCAATGCTTCTTATTAAATGGCAGCATGTAATCATATTCTAGTGATGTTATAGACTCTAATTGCATTTTGTTATTTTTGTCAGCGTGAAGTGACTATTGCATCATCAGCTAATTATGTTATACCTTATAACATGATGTATAATACATTATTCTAGGAATGACAACATGAGTTCATTTAGAGGGACCTTGAATGACGGCGTTCCTCAAACACCACAGTTCTGGGATCAGTTGCTAAAAGCCTTTACGTGCAGTTATCTTCATGTGGACGCTGACCCTGCTTCTGCAAAGAAATCCTCGTTCCACTTAACCCGACTCCAGAGAGCCAAAGTGGTCCAACGGCGCTGCGCAGTACCGACTACGGAGATGAATAACAAGTAGAACGTTCTCCTGGATTACAGGCCGATGATAAATCCTGAGAGGGCTCTCAGGAACAAAGCAATTAGGGCCTGGAGGAGAGCCGGCAGGAGGAGGACCCCTGTTGTCTCCTATGGGTAACACACGATACCCATGATGCACTTCACTGACCAGCGCTCCACATCATCACTGCCGCACCACGATGGCTTCAAAACGTTAGCATGGAGTGTTCACGTGATACTATGAATACATACAAGTTGAATGCGTGACGCCGCACATTGCATGTGGCATCTGATGGGGCAGCGTGTATAATCATACTGTAGTCAGAAAACAATCAATGTAAGCTAAGCACAGGCTAGTTCCAGTAATATGCTCACTATCCGCTTCTTAGGTTACATTTCCCACATTTGGAGGTTGTTAATACTGTTTTATAAAGTGCAACATTAGTTTAAAGTTAACGTTGTTCCAGCTCATGTGTCAAATAATCACAGCTGTGACTCTGAATGAAAGAAATATATAAATAAATGTCCACTTTCTCTCTCCCGTCTCTCTTTTGCCACATTACAATAAACCGTTGCAAATGGGTGTAATTCAGCTGTGACTTACATCCTGAGGGCCTCACAGTTTCTCATTGTGGACTCATAAATAACACACACAAACACAACTGGCCAAAAGAACAAAGAAGAACTGCTGCTGTCATCCGTAAATGGAGAAAACCAAGCGTCTTCCTGTGGTCAGCCTCAGCATCTCTGGTCGGTATTATCTGAGTTCCCGTTTGCGAGCTCTCACAGCTTCACTTTCCCTTGTAGATCCAACAATATTTCCGTATTCAGCTTCTCTTCCCAGTAGGACTCCTTCAGAAGAGGGTCAAAAAGTCACATTCCACTTCAAGTCACTACCAATAAGGAGGATTGCATGAATCCCTGACTTTGAGTCTAGAGAGACCTCATTTCTTTTGACAGAGCTCTGCTCTAATGCATGATTATAGTCCGCCGGATTCAAGAGTTATGGTTTGTGTGTCTGTTGCTTTTTTTTTGCTTCTGATTTTTCGATTTGTTCATTTGCAGGTGCTAGTTGGTTTGCATGTATCGGGGGGGGGAGGGTAGCTTCTGAGGTTGTAGCTGTGGAAGTGGAAATGATGACCATGTAGTTAATAGCGGAGCGTTGCCGGGCCTGGGGCTGGATGAGGGCTGAGCTGAGCTGGGTCGCTTGTCAGCTTAAGAGGTAACGATCTCCCTTCCTAGGTGCCTCCATCCTTTCTGTGCCTCAGCAACTGGAAAATATTCTGAAACAGAAACAGCAATCAGGAGGAAGACACACAAACTAACAGAAATATTCATCCAGGCTCTTGAGTAATCATGTACCGGACAGAGGCAGGCAAAGCCTTACCTTGCCACACATACCATCTTTACTGCAGTTCTTATTGTCCTTGTCTGTAGCCTCCTCCTCCACCTGTAGAAACACACACAGCACAGGTATGAGTGAAGCCCAATGACACATGGAAAAGGCTTGTAATTGAGCGAGTCTGTCCTCAGATGGTCCTCACCTCTTTCCTCCACTTGAGCTCACAGAAGACTCTCTCGAAGCACTCGTGCATGTAGTTAAACTGAACATACAAAGAGAGAAACATGGATTTAGATTCAAAAGACACATGAGAATGATGTGTATATATTACATATTTTCTTTTCAAGGAATAGTTTGATATTTTTGGAAATACACTTATTGCTTCATGGTGAAGAGTTAGAGAACAAGATGGGTAACCCCTCTTGTGTCTCAAGCTTACAGCCAGCAGCTGGTTAGCTTAGCACAACGACTGGGAACAGAAGGAAACGGCTAGCCTAGCGTCGTCAGGTGGGCGTTTTAATTTGTGAGCTGAGTAGATGGATGGTGGAGGTCTCAAAACTCTCCATCGTGGAATATGCCTAAATATGAACTATTGATAAACTCTGTCATATTCATTGAATGTATTTTAACTCTAAATCTGTCCTTCTGGTCACATGACGTCTATTACACCTGTCCATCCTGGAGAGGGATCCTCCTCTGTTCTCTCCTGAAGGTTTCCTCCTTTTTCCCCCTGAAGGGTTATTTGGGAGTTTTTCCTGGTCCGATGTGAGGTTTTGGGGCGGGGATGTCAATGTGTACAGATTGTAAAGCACTCTGAGACAAATTTGTAATTTGTGAAACTGGGCTATACAAATAAACTGAATTGAATTGAATTAAATTATGCTACCAGCTGTAAAGCTCATACTTTAACACGTTAGAACTATATTTGATCAACACAAAAACCGTAAAAGCAAAGTCACACATTTGCGAAATATCAGAGCGAGTGGATGAGCGAGAAACATTTATTTCTGGTGGCAGAGAATATTTTTATTCACAAAGTTGACCGTACAGAACTTCTGAGGTGAATTTTCAGGCCCCTTGGCCGGCGACTTGCCTGCATGTGTGTGACCAAATCAACGATCGACACTCGACGACTAAAACACACGCGTCATAACATGCGTGTGCTACTCACATAGGGCGTGAAGATCTTGACCCAGCGCGGTTTCTTCTCTCCTCGAGCGTATTCAAAGCAGAAGGCCATGCCCTCTTCATCCGTGTCCCACCTCTGCATCTCCCCCCATTCGAATGCAATCACCTGGTTCTGGAACAACACGGAGGCTTTAGGACACTCACTCCATTATGCATAAAAAACAAGTCTGGTACACACACACACACACACGCACACACACAGACACACACACACACACACACAGACACAGACACACACACAGACAGACAGAGACAAACACACAGAGACAAACAGACACACACAGATACACAGTCACACAGCTAGAGACACACATAGACACAGAGACACAGAGACACACAGATACATAGACACACACAGAGACACAGAGACACACATAGACACAGAGACACAGAGACACACAGATACATAGACACACACAGAGACACAGAGACACACATAGACACAGAGACACAGAGACACACAGATACATAGACACACACAGAGACACAGAGACACAGACACACACAGAGACACAGAGACACAGACACACACATAGACACAGAGACACAGAGAGACACACAGATACATAGACACACACAGAGACACAGAGACACACATAGACACAGAGACACAGAGACACACAGATACATAGACACACACAGAGACACAGAGACACAGACACACACAGAGACACAGAGACACACAGATACATAGACACACACAGAGACACAGAGACACAGAAACACACAGAGACACAGAGACACAGACACACACATAGACACAGAGACACACAGATACATAGACACACACAGAGACACAGAGACACAGACACACACAGAGACACAGAGACACACACACACATAAACACAGAGACACAGAGACACACAGATACACAGACACACACAGAGACACAGAGACACAGAGACACACACACACATAAACACAGAGACACAGAGACACACAGATACACAGACACACACAGAGACACAGAGACACACAGAGACACAGAGACACACACACACACACACTCACACACACTAACAAACAGTTGCCGTTGCCTCGAGTGTCCCCTCCTCGCTGCAGGCGTGCAGCTTGAAGTGGTGGATGCTGATGGCTGTGATGACGTGGCCTTTACGCCGGGAGTCGCAGGCACAGTGTGGGAACAGGATCTCATTGTAGCCCTCGCAATCCCTCAGCAGACTCATGTACTGAGAAAGAAAGAACCAGAGGAGAGAAGATCGCAGCCTTTATGTGACAATATGTGTGGAGTAATTGATGCTTCCGGACACAGGGGAACTCACTGACATCATCTATGTTTTTCAAACATTGAGAGGCTGTCAGGTGTGCCGTGGAAAAAAAACAACATTTACATACTGTCACTTCATTGGTGAAAAAAAAAGACAACTTGTTTGGTGTGTGTGTGACGTCGCGCTGTTGGTGGTATGAAGCCTGAGCCTGGTTCCGAACGCCTATGACAAATCACGAGTGCCTAAGGCAAAAAAAGTCCGCTATGAAAAAAAAAGGTGCGGGAATGGATGGAGCGGCCGGCCCCCCCGTCGACAACTCTTCTTCGGAGCACCGAAGACCTGTGTGCCGCAAGATTTTTTTCTGTCTTAAGTGTGCCTTTACACAACAAAGGTTGAAAAACACTGCTCTATGCACACTTTCCTCCCCAGTCTAAGCTTCACTCTCAGCGTTACACTACCTCCATCCCTAGAGGGCTCTGTAGCGTCTCCCCTTTGTTAACTCACACACAGTGAGGGAGTTAACAGGTGGGAGAGAGGGGATGACCTGTACCACACTGAAGTACAATGCGTAACTCTATCTGTAACAGGGTTCTTACACATTTTTTCATGACTTTTCCATGACTTTTCCCCAAATTTCCATGACCAAACTGAAATCTCGGTATAAACATGAACAATTTAGAAAATGTTGCGCATTGATTGCGTACGCCGGCTTATATTTTGACCGTCTTTATTTAAAAATCACATTCATTATTTCAAACACGGCGTAAATGAACACGTGATTATAACAAATTTCCATGACTATTCCAAAACTTTTATGATTTAAGTTTTTTCCATGACTTTTCCAGGCCTGGAAATGACCATTTTAAAATTCCATGACTTTTCCAGGTTTTCCATGACCGTACGAACCCTGTGTAAGTTATTCAGGAATAGCCGTAGTGGATCAGTGCGGCGTGTGTCTGTGTGTGAGAGACTGACCATGGACAGCTTCTTCTGCTCAGCCAGCTTCTGCAGCTGGTAGGACTTCTGCTCCGCTTTGATGAAGCCTTTCTTCACATCATCTACAGCCTGCAAGAATAGGAGACTCGTTCAAGCAAAGCTACAAAAAAAAAGCACATTCATGAACACACCACGAAGTGAGACGGGCATACCTGGTGGAAGAAGTAGTTGATAGCGAGCTGGTTGTCATTGAGCAGAATCTCCTCTTCTGTAGTGAAGAGCCACTTGCGCAGCGTGAGGCAGGTTCCTGGGATGGCTGAGGTATAGTTTTGTACATACAGTTTGTGGGGGAACTCGTTGGGGGCAAGCTTACGCACTGAGGAATAAAGAGAGAGACAAACGGGAGGGAGGGAATGAAAGAGAGCGATTCGTACGTGGCGAGAAAAAAAAGTGTTGTTCTATCTTTACATACTACCTAGTTTATCTAAGTCGTTTTTCAGTTATTCAACCCTCAGGAAAAGTTACCGTTTAACATTAAGTGTCAAGTTTAAATCATCAATGATACTAAAATGTAACCAGTGAGGAAAGGCGAGAGGAGGGGTGGCGATTTCATCATCTTGGTTTTGCTTCTTCCTCCAAAATAATGTAAATGAGACTTTGGGGGGTGGAAGGAATGCAAATATTTATGATGATTATATCTGCCACTGATAAAAAAAAAACATGAATTACTTTCTCCGCAATATTCTAAACTTCCAAATTATTTTTTTGGCTGAAAGAAACCACTGTGAACTTGTGTGAACTGTTGTTACTGCCACTGTATTGCTGCTTCTGGCTCTGCAGTAACAGACAGAGCACACAGTCCATGGAGTACGGATTCAATGGTGCTTGGAATATAGAATAATGTATATCCTTATACTGCACTGGACTTAGAAATCAAGTTGAAGTAACAAACAGGAACATTGATGCACAAAGGCTCTTGGGTATTATATGTTAGACTATTTAGAAAAGGATGGCTGTGGAGAAACCATGATATATCTGTCACTGGGTGATACCGGCTGCAACTAAAGACACAATGTGTGTTTGAAAGGAAGATGGAAAACATTTTCTCAACGTAGAAACGTTAAATACAGGCAAACTCAAAGCTCAATTGCATTTTCTTACTAACCAAAGGTGTGGTTGATGACCTCAAATAGAGCAAAATAGCTGGCTGTGACACTGTCCATCCCCAGCTTCATTACCACAGCCTGAGAGAAACATGGAGACAGAATAACTGGGAGTTAAAAAAGAGGAATCAGAAAGAATGAAGCACTTGCGAGATGACTGTAACCGGGTCACGTTTATAACGGTTTATAACGGTTTATAACGGCCGGTTTACCTGGTAGACCTGATCTGTAGTCGAGTTTTTACAAACTCTAACGGTGAGCGTGGTTTGGTCGGGCATGGCTATTCTCAACTCCACATCGGACACGCCATTAAAGTTCTAGGTCATGAGAGGGAGAGACAGACTTCACGGTGAATCACATGCAAACGACTGCAAAACAAAACAAACGTGGGCTTTTCTTCCTTTTTTACCTCATCGGATTCAGACAGGAACTCCTGCATGATGTCACTTTCTCCAATTACTCTTACAGAGCACACTGCAGACAATAAACACAAAACACAGATTGTTTTTATGAGAAATAACCGTTGTTATATAATACAATAGGTATAGTCATGGACTTTGGAGTGGACAGTGTTTATCCCAGACCGTTCCACACTTTCCCCCTATTATTTAACTTTACAAACCCCAGAAAGGATGATACTAATTACTAAATTCCAACTGCTAATTACTAATTATAAAAATACGTCTCTTTCTCTGCCTAACCTTTCTCCAGGTATTCTTCAAGGCCTCTGCGCCGCGCGTCCAGCTGCTGCTCTGACAGGGAAAAGGGCCATTTCCCAGGCAGCTTGGGGAACGTAAAGTTGGCAAACTCCCTCTTGAGGTTTTGGTGTAGGATCACAAACTCACGGTAACGCTTGGAGCACAGCTGCCTTCCCGCCATGTACACATTATATACCTGGACGTGAATGCAGAGAAAGGGAAACATTTAAACGGAGCTCAAGACAGATCCGTTGCCTTATTCATGCTTCTTCAATCAACTTCCTCCTCTCATTTAGTCGTGTATGAATTCATCCACAGTGGCACGCACCACAAACTTCTCCTGGTTGAGCTCAGTGTGTTTGTAGCTCGGCACAGAAATGGGGACGGCCTGCTTTTCGGAGTAGTCGTAGCAGGACTGCGCCGAAATGTCATCTCCGGGATCCAAGCAGTCGGTCTCCTGGGGTGGGACGGACAGCACGGCCAGCACCAGCTCCCTCTCTCCAGCCCGGATCAGGTCCACCACCTGCTTGTGGGTCGCTCCCTCTACATTCACACCATTACTGTAGAAAACATAGAAGAGGAAGAGATGTGATAGTTGTTGAGGTTTTAAGAAATATATTTGTTCACACAAAGCTTTTTCTCATCTTAAAGAAACACTCACTTGCCTACAATATTCTATTTTACATGGTTTATATCTCTGGCACACTGTGTTCGTACAGCACTGAATTCTACTGGAAGGGTTTCAATAAAAAGGACAAACACAAAAGAGGCACATCTCACAACATAAGCTATAATAATGAAGAAAACTGGCTTGAGAAATGAAATAGACTTAAATTAAAACATCTCTGATGCAGCAAAGAACAATGCAAATTAGTTTTCTCAAAGGTAGCATTAACACAGGACTGTTGTATTCATATACTTGTAATTCATCATAAGTGTGTAGCGTAGGTTCATCTCAAGGAGAAATAGCAATTATGAGAGCCCGAAAGAGAACAGACATCCTGAATGAAATGGCAGAAAGTGAAAAAGAGTTCTTAAGTGAATCAAGTGAAAGAGCTTCTGCACAACTTTATTATGACAAAGGCGTTGTCCTCAAAATTCCCTCAGAATAAGAACTTTGGATTATGTCATTAGGAAAGCTGAGCATTAGAAACACTGAGCGTTGCCCTTTGGCCGGCACGTGTCAGGGCACGACGGAGCTGACGACTGGAGCCTCCTGACCTGGAGTTAGATTTACCCAAAGCAGCCGCTGCATTGAGCTGTCAGCATCACCGCTAGCGGTTGTTTATCACACTATTTAAAACATATTCCAAAGTAACGGGTCGTTTGCAAAACAAAAGCGTAAACCATGTCATAATTTGATTTAGTAAATCATATTATTCTTTACTCTAAGTGTAAAGAATCTTTGCAACGTTTACAGCGGCGTGCAACACAGAGGGCTGCAGGGACCACGTCTTTTTGAAGTTAGCTTCGCACTGGTTCCCACCATAAGAAGAGAAATTGCAGAATAGAAACGCTCTGTGGCAAACACAAGTTAATGATACGTACATGTTTTACCCATAAAGAAAATCTTCACAGATAAACGTGTGAAGCGTAATTGTAATTGCAGAAGTAAAACGCCGACATTAGGCTATAAACGAATTACACAACGAGGCTGTGAAAGCAGACTCCTTGACCTGATGACATTTTGTAGTCTCTTTTTAACAGCGTTATAAAACCACGTACAACTTTCAAAGTTCCGGGAAATGGAAAGAGGAAAATTAGGAAATAATAATTCTCAAAGCAAGGCAGTTCATCACATTGATGCAAAACATGTGTGGCTGACAGCTGATCTGTTTTGTCATCCATTATGTCCTGTAATTGCTTTCATTAACAGGTTCACACACGCCTAACGTTTTCTAATATCTGATAACTTTTTCTAAAGAGATATGAATGCACATCGAGTGAATGGATGCTTCGGAGCAGGGTGCACATAGAAAAGCTGAAAGATGATTATGTCGGTGTAAATAAGCAAAGACCTAGAGGGGAGACATTTTGCAGGTGGGAGACAGAACAAATGTCTACAACACAAAATACCAAGTAAGCATTTTGGCAGCTTTTTCATTTTAGCAGCTTTATGACTTTATAATAAGCACCTGATGTAGTGCACTTTACACCTGCACTATCAGCACTTCTGAGCATCATAAATATGTTTATGTGTGTCATATTTTCAGTTCTGTTGTGTGTATAACTCAAGGCAATAGTTATTGTATTTATTTGTATCACTGCTGTTTTCTATGTTGTCCTCTATGCACACACAGTGCACATTTACTTAGACCTAGGTGTACTTACACTTTCAAAAGCAGAGACGCACAAATACATACGCAACAACTATATACGCTGCAAAAAAGACATGGTATTGTGCTGAGTGTTTGACATTATACACAGTCGTTATTATCAAGTGAGAGACTGATAAAAGTTGTCCTGCACTATAAATTATTCTGTTAAAGGTTCAGAAGCAGGAGTTGTTTATAAATGTGCAAAGATATATATCGATAGTAAGTATGGGCAGGTCTTTTCTACAGCATAAGAGACACGAGAGATAAGACCATCTAACGCCTTGTTAGTTGCTGCTAACACTGAAGCAGCATAAATTAGTGCAAATGATATGCATGACCTAGAATACAAACATGTCATTCATCATAATGAATAACGCCAATATAATACAAACAAAAAACTGACTGACAGGATGTCCTGTGTATACAATATACAAAGATGCACACACATGCATCCACACGTTTGCACACAAGCACAGTATAATAATATACTAATTATATATAATAATGGGGTCAACAAACTGCCAGGTTACTGCAGGCCATCTATCAACACAGCGCTGTGCTAAAGCCAGCCAATGAGATCCTGACTTTTGGAGAGCGAAGCCAATCAGAATTGAACTGAAGGCATCCCTCCCTTTCTGCATCACCTAATCCCACACAGACACACACTCGGGCTGCGCGTGCCTCTCCATAGCAACAGAGCCTAACATCAGCAAGCAATCTCCACGCAAACTAACGTGCTAGAGAGGATAATATAATCTCTCCTAATGCAACTTCATATCCATGTGTGGCGAACTGAGCAGCCTCAGGGATGCTGCTGTGGCTCCTGCCTACCTGAGTGAGAGATGACTGTGAGCCCGATGCAGACACACCACACACACACACACACACACACACACACACACACACACACACACACACACACACACACACACACACACACCACACACCGCATCTGGTGGCAATCATATGGACGTGTGCAAAGTGTGGACTCGAGGAGATGTGGCATGTCGTGGATCGGTGGAATGAGATTGAGCGTGACGGGAATGTGTAATGCTGCCTGGCTCGTTTCCATCCGACACAGACACTCCTTTCACGAGGACGAACCTCTGCCCTGCGAGACCAGCGCCAAAGTGCGCGCGCTCAGGCTTCCAGGTGGCCGCCGCCGTTCCCGGTAAAGACTGCGGGTGATGCTCGAAAGTCCCACTTGCCTCAATGTTTGGTTCACAATCACTCTCCGATGATAACTCACTAATAAAGTAATGTGAACGTTACTTAAATATGTGTTGGGTGAAGCTAAGAGAGTAGCCACTTACACCTCGAGAATCCGGTCCCCCTTGGAAATACTGGCTTTGTCGGCGGCGCCTCCCGGTAGGACCGCGCTGACATGCTGCAGCGGAGGGTACAGCTCCCCGTTAATGCTTCGCAGTTGTCCGCCTTCACTGACTTGTCCCCGGACATTGAACCCGTAGCCCGAGTCAGACTTCACTATCCGGACCAGCCGCGGGCCTGAAGTAACGGTAGTTGTCGTCTGGCAGCTGGCTCCGGTGCCCGGTGTAACGTTACCGCTACCGGAGCCGTTGCGAGAAGAAGGGTGAGGCAACGGAGGGACCGACGAACATCTTCCTTCTTCCTCGACGTCCGCCATGTTGCTATACTCGTTGTATCATCCACTCAAAGTCAGCGAACAATAAATACCCAACAAATATGAGCTTGTCGTAGCGGGCTAATCAGCTCGGCTAGCTAACTGAACGAGATCGCCGAGGAAAACCGACAAAGTCCGATGTTTCACGAGGCTGCCCGAGGATGCATTCCATTCAGCTCACGGGTGTATTGGCTAGTTTCCTGGGCAGGACACGCAACCGTATACAAACTAGTCGTGAGTGAGTCAGTGTTATGTTCTGACTAAATGATCAATGTTATGAACCAGTTGAGCCCGAGCTTTGGATTGGAAATACTTCTCATCCTCTTCATTCGGCTCATTGTTTCAGCCACACAAGACCACAGGGAAATAAATACCTCAGAGTGAAAGCTTTACACACAAGGAGGCATCATAGCAGCATAACATAAAGTATTTGGACAACTTAGTGGCGATCATGAGAACATAGAACACAGCACAATTACCAACATCTTTACCAACATGTGAATGAAGAGTATTGCGTAATAAGGTTTTATTTGATTTATTCCACACTGTGTGCGCCACAATAGTTTTAAACTAATAGTTAGCGTTTTAAGAACCGCATGCAGTTATTATTAGTATGTTATTTCCTGCATTACACGTAATGCAACGCATCCAAACATGTACACAAGTTAACATTTCACGATGGGATGCGTCCCTGTATGATGAGTTGAGACATTTGACATAGTACGATAAGATTATGCTTTTTAAAGATGATTTTAAAGGCATTCTTCCTTGTAGACGCATCGTTGAGATGTTCAGCTGCCTAAGTTCGAATGATACGTGTATTTTGTTTAGGAACACTTACAAAACATTCACAAAATGTGACAACATTCATTTATTTTCTTTATTGTTCACGGATAACATTTGAACATCGGTGGTTTTGCACTCAAAGTGATCACAATTTAATTAGTCCTCCAAGCCAACATAATAACCCCGAAGATCGATGACCTTTGTGTTTAATTAAGTTTTACTTCTCTGAAGATCTAAAAATGACATGACTGTTATGCAGTGCAAACTGGATATTCCAGTTTATGTTTGTATTTAGAACAAATTAAAGTTATTATTCATGGTGGTGATCTACATCCAAGTGTTGATACATCACTGAGAACTTAAGGACTCAGGATTCTATACATCATACAGAAGTGTACTACGGATTTGAGATACTCCTTGTAAGTAACAACACCATCACCATCCATCTCGAAGTACCCGTCGACTTCCGCACTGCTTGGGGACTAAACAAAATAAAAACAAAAGGAGTTGTGAGTCCAAAACATAAACCATATGTCAAAGAGGCAATCACAGCTATATTGTCAATGTGTTGCTTTTGTTCTACTTACGTCAAGGAGGATGTCCTGTTTGAGCATTATTTTAAGTTATTTTTTGGTCAAAGTCACGTCGGGTCCATCTCCATTAGAATGTTCAAAGATTTCCTTGACGGTGGTCATTGCCTCGAGGAGTTTTGACATGATGGCTGCAAGAAGAAAGTATTGTTGACTTTAATCAGTGTTTATGGCTAAATATAATGCTTCATTACATCTTAAAACATGAATTGGACTGCTTTTGTTACGGATCGTGGTGGAAAGGACCCAAACGCAAAGAGTTTCTCGCACAAAAACTGATTTAATTCCACACAGGAATTCAGACAACACACCACGTATGAACAAAAACGATCCGAGACCGGAGACACAGACTAAATACACACGGGAACGAGACACAGGTGGAAACAATCAGGGATCAATCAAACAAGCACAGGGAGGAAAGTGCAGGGAAACAAGACAGAGACTTCAACATAAAACACATAGAACCTAACAGTACCCCCCCCCCTCTAAGGACGGCTTCCAGACGTCCAAATGTTCAAAACAGGTCGGTGGAGGGGAGCCGGAGGAGGGACCAAGGGTCTGGCGGACGGAGTCCGGGGGGCGGACGACCAACCGGAGGACAGGAACGTGGAGCCAGGGGACCGGGACCAGTCGAAGAGACAGGGGGGAACCGGGGCTAGAACGGAGGGGTCACAGGGAACCGGAACTGGTCAGGATGGGTCACGGGGAACCGGGGCCGGGCGGGACAGAGACGGGACAACAGGGACTGGACACGGAACACTGGGGACATCGGGGACTGGAACCTCGGGGGCTGGGACCGGAGCTACAGGAACTGGGGCATCAGGGACCGGATCCGGAACACAGGGGACTGGGACATCAGGGACTGGATCCAGAACAAAGGGGACTGGAACTTCGGGGACTGGAACTTCGGGGACTGGATCCGGCAACGGAACACTGGGGGCTCGAATCTTGGGGACTAGAACCGGCGGCGGCACACCGGGGACTGGATCCGTAACACAGGAGACTGGAACCGGAACTGGAAAAACAGGGACTGGAACAACGGGAACTGGAACACCAGCAACTGGACCCGGAAAACCGGGAACTCGAACAACCGGGACTGGAACACCGGGAACAGGAAAAACGGGCTGGGTGGTGCCTGCCACCTTCAAGGCCTGCAGCAAGAGTTCATTTTGGGCTTGCTGGGCTGCTATTGCTGCCTGCTGACGAAACAGCCTCTCCATCGAACCGTGGAGCGGTTGGTAGGCGGGCTGCAGCGGCTTGGGCTGGTAGACCGGCGGAGAGCCAGGATGACCAACAGACGGGTACAGCGGCCCGAATAAATAGGCCACACTCAATGCTGGGTCCATTGCTTGCTCGGATCGTACTGTTACGGATCGTGGTGGAAAGGACCCAAACGCAAAGAGTTTCTCGCACAAAAACTGATTTAATTCCACACAGGAATTCAGACAACACACCACGTATGAACAAAAACGATCCGAGACCGGAGACACAGAAAGACACAGACTAAATACACACGGGAACGAGACACAGGTGGAAACAATCAGGGATCAATCAAACAAGCACAGGGAGGAAAGTGCAGGGAAACGGGAAACAAGACAGAGACTTCAACATAAAACAGGAAACACATAGAACCTAACAGCATTGACTATTGGTTTGAACATAAGAGACAGGATCAAGTATCGGTGGAGCAACCCGGAGCGAATTGATAGTCTGGTGTGACAAGAAAGTCTCAAAATGTTTCTTAAACAATTCACAGTGTCTGAATGCTGCCCTTCCCTTCACGGAAGACAAGCGCACTCACTGACCTGGATGTTTCTTATCGATGGAACTGTCATACACTGTCCGTACGCACTGGTTTTCAGTGTTCCCACCCTACTGCATGCCTTTTAAAATAATTTTTCATGGTTGTATTTTCCAATTTTGACACATTGTACAGAAACCCCACGTTATTCATGCATCTCATGCCACATAATATTACATGTTAGATATCAAGCATTTGGAAAATTAAATGCAAAATGGTTACTGTTGCAATTCAAAAAGGGGTTTTAAAAACATATTTACACTTACCAAAATGGTGTAACAGCACCCTCTTTTATAGCCCCACCTTTTTGTCTCCTTAATTTTTACAAATGATATCTGCATATTACTCCCAAGATATTAACAATATTTAAGAATGGCAACCTAATCAAAAAGAGACACATTATAATATATAAACTAAAACTATATACAAACCAGGTCAGCCTCCTGAGAACGGTGTGATGCAGACGTCAGTCTTCTGCCAGAAGGATGGTCGGCTACAGGACACTGATGAGAAAGTTGTTAGCACTTTTATTAACCCTAACTCAAGTTTTCTAGATTGTGTGCACTCAATTAATGAATCTAAAGTGGCCCCAAATAAATGTTTGTTTCCTATTTCATGATGAAAAAAGAACTGGGAAACATCCCCGCCTGCCCGTTACGATCTAAAGTAATGCACATTTACATACATTCAGTGCAGAGCTGCTCTATGCTCAGAAGATACATTTAGGGCGAGTCAACGTGTGAAATATTGAACAAAAAAATGCTAATGTTAAGTTATGCTCACACCACTGTTGGTATGACTCTGTTTCGACTGCAGCCAGTAACTTTGACCCTTTTTATGTAAGCCTCTTATGATTATGTAGATTGGTCACTAAGTATACAGAAACAAGGCTGGCGAGAGACAACAAGGTGGAGAATCACTGCAGGTGTGGCTTTATTTACTTTCATTCTCTCTCTTCTTTTTGATTGTAAGACACTACCCTAATGATTGGAGAGATTTGGGTTGATGTATAAACTCAAGGAGTATCTTTACCTTCACGAACCATAATACGTTGAACATATAGTGCCGTTTGAGTCCGTTTGAGTTCAAATGAGTACATTTATTGCAGCATGAGGGAACGGGACATGTTGGTAAAGCTGGTGGAGCAGGTGTGCCGTAGGGAGCGTCTCCAGCACATTTGCTCCACCTTGCACGCAGCCAGAAGAATACAGTTGCAGAGCATAAAACATGGGAATCAGAGGTGACCCATTTAGGACGAGCTGAGGACACGAATTAGAAATGCTTCAACGGTCCTTCTCTTCTATACCAGATATAACAGCATTGAATTACTGAATTTGCCCCAGTGTTATGTTATATTTTGGCTGTTTAAATCTTCTCAAAACAAACATATGTATGCAGGCTTACAATATATTATCATGACCTTAGTTGATGAATTAGATGTTAGACATATTGACAAACAGGTCTTTCAACCAGCAAGTGACTCAGAAATAGAGGGGTTTAATTCATGTGATTTTTACAAAAAACACACTGAACGAGGACATGGAATATATCCGAGGAAACAGTGACACAGATCTATGCTCCGGAGAACACAGCAGGGGGTGACTGTTGAATGTTTGATGAACACACGCTTAAGCTCCTCCCACAGCAGTGACACCAGAGACCCAATAACTGGAGATCAAATCAAACCTAAATGCTTTTATTATTTTTCAGCAAAGTAACAAATGGAATGTTCTTTGAAAACCTGTCGACAGGTTGTTAGGCCGCGCATATCACATCTTGCATGCAGTTTCAAAACATAAATAAGAAGCTGAGTTTAAATAATGGATGTGCAAATGGCAACATCTGGTTCCAGGGTCAGCTGTGTCAGATATAACAGACACTGTAAAAGTTATAAGTATGAAATATCTTTAAATATAACACACATTTTAAGGGTTGGTCCTTTAGTCTTCTTCTTCACCTTCTCGTTCTTTGCCCTTGCCTTTTTTGCCCCCCTTGCCTGTCTTCTTCTGGTAGTAACATTTGGCCAGGTCACTCACACACCGGCAAAACTCTCGGAAGTTAACCTCGCCATCGTGGTTTTTATCCAGCATTTTCATGGCCTCCTCAATGTCACCTGCATTGATTTTATCCTGGAGAACACATCCTCAGTTAAATACCATCATGAAATGCACAAAAGCACAAGTGGTGAGTAAGAAGTATGATAATGTATTTATTTATTTTATATATATATATATATATGGTGTAAGTTTGTTCAGACACTTACTTTCAACTCAGGGGATTGTATTTCTTGCTCCAAGACCTTTTTCAGCTCTTCCTTGTTTAACTTTGGTTTCTTGCCTCCATCATCAGCAGCGTACTCCAGAAATATATCCACAATGTTTGTGATGACCTGGTCCAGACGAGCCATGGCTGGAGCTGGAGAAACCGGTTGATGAGAGTCATTAACAAAGCAGCAAGATCAAATACCATCCCCCAAAACATATACTGGGTGAATGGAAGACAGACGTATGTCGTTATAAGGGAGCATAGGATGTAAACTTCAGAATCGACTAGATAAGACGCTTGACAAATGTGTGCTGAGCCTAAATAAACGCCACGACATTTCCATTGCATCTGCCTAGCATCTGAAATAAATTCCCTTTCTTCTTGATGTTCACCAACATCTTGCTTTCCTTAGGGACTCACATTAGAGATCACGTTCCTTGGGGCGAGAGGTCCAGTCCGTATCAACAGTTGTTCCAGGTGAGAATGTTGCCAGACTGAGAGGAAAGCCTCTTAAAGCTTAAAGAGGAGACGGGCCCACCCACTCGTACATGCACTGGAAATGTGCCCCCTCCAAACTTGTTTCCACCAGAGTTGTGCTACAGTAATAAATAAAGCATTGAGTAAAGATGGTGTTTGTATAGAGCAAATATTTCGCCATTGACCCCACCCAAAGTGGCGAGTTTAAAGGCCCGACCACACATGTTTGCTCATAGGCAACTTGTCTGCATGCACATCGTGTCTGTCCTGTTGGCTCTGAAGTTTTGCGTATGTTCTTTGTCAATACGGCTGGATTGAATCCCCGATGGGAAGTTTTTCAATATCACGCATTTCACATTACAATGTAAAAAAAGCTATTTATTTTAACCGTAACATTCTTACTTTTGAGCCTCCAGTACTTGAAAACATGTTCTAGCAGAGTCAGTGGTGTTTTATTTCTTAGTATTATTGGAATAAAATCCAGTTTACTCCCAAAAGTATTTTTCTAACTTAAATTGTGGTGGCTGAACAATGGAAACTAATAGAAAACTTTATTTTTCTGTTCTTTAGTACAACTGTTAATATCCTATTTTAGTTGTACTAGACTAAAGCCACTGGTGTCTGGACACGAGTCTGGGGTGCGTCAGTGGGAGTGTCCCAGCTGTGTGCTCACTCTGACACGTCCCCATTCATTCTGCTCAAGTTTGTGAAACTCAACCTCCATTTTCCACTTGTTTGTTCCAAGGCAGCAGAACGGCAGCATGTTCTTCCTCTTACCCTCTGTTGCCCCATGCCAAGTCCCTTTAGCCCGAGCCTCTCTTCACTTGGGCCTCAATACTTTCACTGATTGAAAACGATCACATTCTCCTTGCAGGGGGCTCAAAGAAAATAGAGAGGACAGATCGTGTGGTGTTCATTACACCAAGTTCATCTTTCCACCCCTGCTGGCTCGGGTATGAGTTACAGTTTCACTGGAGCTTCAGTACCTCTGCAGCCTGCACCATGAACATGGACCAGAAAAGTATCGAAAATGAAATAGGAATAGCTCTGAGCAGAGATTTTAATAAATGATCAGATATAGTCTCACAGTGTTCTGCTTTGGCTGTGTTCCTTTCATGACCAACATAATCCACCAAGCATAACACAACAGTCCAAAGGGTATGAGAGGTATTCCTATAGTCACGTTCAGTGTGACATACACCCGAAAGTCTTAAAAGGGCGTGGACGAAACGGTCAATTAAATGCTGTTGAGAAAACGTTTGAACTTAAACTGCAGCTGCAGCAACATCTAATCAACGCCATTTAACACCAGAGCAAATGTAATCTCACAGTGTGCGGCCTCCTCTCTGTTCCTTTCGTAATCACAACAATTCCCAAAGCAAAAGGTAATCCAACACCTGTCAAAGTCTGGGTGTGGGCTACATACAGGTTTCTCGACATTGAAGTTTGCACAAACACAAGTTTGAAGGAGGTAAAGGTATTCCTATAGTCTCCTTATAAGAGAGAGGACACAACTGTCAGTTCAAATAGAAACACATGGTTAGACTTTGAAATGCAAGGATGTACACTACCGTTCAAAAGTGTGGGGTCACCAAGAAAATGTTGTTTTCCATGAAAACTCACACTTTTATTTATTAAATGAATACTAGATTAATACAAAATATAGTCAAGACATTGACAAGGTTAGAAGTAATGATATTGTAAATATTAATGTTGTTCTTCAAACTTGTGGCTCAAATGAAGGCCAGTTTTAGAGATTCTCTCACCAGCATAACTGTTTTCAGCTGCGCTCACATAAAAAGTGTTTCATTGTCAAGGAATAATCTGTTTGTGGAAAAGGCAAAATAAAAAGTTATAAAAAATAAAAAAGGATTTCAAGGGGGGGTCTACCCCTCTGCTAGTCTTCTAAGGCAATAACACAATGTACCACTAGAAAACTGGAGATGGGCCTCTATACACCTCTGTATATTAATACATATATATACATACATATACATATATATATATATATATATATATATATTATTTTGTATTTTATATTTCACTTTGTATACTTTATGCACAGTCACTGTTTCTTTCTTATATTTATATTTTATTCTCGTGTGTTTAGTTTATTGGTGCTACTGTGTCGACAAAGTTCCCCTTGGGGATTAATAAAGTATATATCTATCTATCTAATTTGGCTATGCCCGGAAATTAATAACTTTTGGATTGAAATTGTGAACCAAATATCTTCGATAATAAAATGTCTTATTGAGCTCAATCCTCTATATGTACCCTCGGCCTACACTCTGCCTCCCTGTGTTAAACAGACAGGAGAATCCTCAGTCTTCTGTGGTACTGCGCTCGATCGTCTATCCTACAGCAGTGGATGTCCAGCAGCTGCAGCGTCATCCCGTCAACGCCACGTTGTGGAACATAATACTTTCATGTCAATCTCCATTTAAATGATGATCTATGTCAGGATACAACACACAGTGTGTTTACAAGTTAGAGTCCTCACTGAGCCAGCATCTTTTATTTATATAAATAAATGTGTCTTTACTCACTCAAATGGTGACACTGGACAGAACAGCTTGTTTTCTTTAGTGCTTATGTGACATCTAGTGGTGAATGTAAAGCATGGACACCTTCTTAAAGTATAAACTCACAACATCGTGCATCTGGCAACTAACTAAAGCTTATGGCAATCACTAATTATGGAGAGAAACAATGCGAATGATCAGCGATGGAACGAGTGCTACAATATCATACTCAAGTAAGATTCTTGTCACTTTATTATTTGGGAATTATTTATTACAATAATTTAGAATGACTTGTTTAAATATGTACTGGATAAAAAAAAAAAGATTAAATTGTCAGTTAAAATGGTGAAGACAATTTTGATACATGATGACATTTGATACTATTGTTAAATGCAAGATCACCTTGAAACTACAATATAAATTACATTAAATCTCAAAGTAACCAGTGGAACGTCACTCCATAGAATTAATCTTGTTCAGAAGAACAATACATTCTGGCACGTTGCAGTCATCGCATTCAACGTATTAATAAATAAAAAGTTGCCATTGTATACTTTTACGCAAATTAACCAGAAAATATGAGAATTAAATAAAAATGACAGACAATAAATACCAATGGACACCGTGGAGGTTGCAAGCATGATTAAAGCCGCATAAATTAAATAACTTCACACTTCTGATAGAATCAACGTCACTAGTCAACACAGAGGTTGCTGAACACTTCCTCTAAACAGTAAACTACTACAACAAATAACTTTGGTATTGTACTCACCTCTTTGAACTTCTTTCTGTGAGGCAATGCAAAGTCCTTCTCTGCTGTCCATCCGTCAAGCATAAACACCCGTTCACTCTGTCCCAGTATAACCAGTCCACTCAGCCTCTCTGGTCCCACTGTGCTCCTCAAACACAAATCTCACCGAAAGTGAGAACAACAATTAAAAATCTTCTATTTCTCCAGACGCAGCATACAGCCGGTGTGATGCAACATGTGAATGCATTTGATTTGAGACACTAACTCATCGTGTCATCCTGGATGCGGTGCATGTCTATACTGTTCACTACTTGCGAGCCCCGGCCCATGTGCGTCACAGCCATTACAGAGCATTTCATGCATAATAAAAGGGCCTCGGACAAACTAATTGGAACAACGCCCGTGTTTGTCCTGCAATTACATATTAAAACGACTTCACGGAAAATACTTTTTTTGACAGTGTATCGCAATGTTATTTGTTTTCATGACAAGTTCTATTATTCAGATAATTGACTCGTGCAGCACTTCTTTACCCCTCCTGTTACCTTCACATTTACTAACATATTTTACACTCGGGGTCAATTTGACCCCAGCAATTAAAGCCTCCATAAAGTTTTATTTTTGTCACTAGGTTCAAATCTCAGCAGTGACAAAAGTAAAACTTGAAAAAAAAAAATCTAAAATAATTTGAGAAGAATTGTTTCACAGTGTGATGTAGTCAGAGGAGTAAGACAGCAGAGTCACAACATAACAGGTTACATGTTGATGATGATCATGTAGTAATGAAGGTCATAGGTGAAGCACAGGTGGTGCTGTGTCTGGGTGCTAACTGAACGCTGCTTAATAAGAATAAATCAACTGTCTCTTTATTTTTCAATTGTCAATATTTATTGCCTCGTGATCATCATATCCTTACTCTTCCATGTAGGAATGTTTAGTACCAAAATGACACAAATAAAACAAGTAAATACATGACGTATACAACTATGCTGGAAATTAACCATGAACATTACATATCAGAGGAAATAAACGGCATTAAAGCGACACTATGTTACTTTTCCTACCTTAAAATAACAGCTCGAAAAAAAGTGTGCCGCTACAATGACTTTTAATATGGCGATGTGCGCCTCCGCCACTGCCATCGGGGGTCTGTGGGGAGAAAACTGGCGAATGTAAGATTTGGGAGCCGCCCGTTCCCAGCCGGATGTACTTCGACCTGCTTGAGGCTCACAACTCAAACTCAGAATGAGTTCTCAGTCTCCAGAAAACTGTAATTTGTTTGTTCTCAGTCTCTGGTCTGCTATGACTCACTTAAGTTATTCTTAGGGGTGTGGGAACCACTGGCTATGAGCTCGATAATATAGCTTAGCTACTCCTGTGGCATAATTGTTTTCGGGCCACACCTGAATATCATTTTAATTTATATTTATTTATAATCTTTACTTTCTTGTTAACTGATTACTAAAATGTCAGAATAGTACAAATTAAAACAATTTAAAAAAAGCCAGAGATGACATATTTAAACCCCAAGTACATAAAGATGGGAGAACTTTGAACATAGTTGTTTCCTATATAGTTGTGATGTTTTGATGAGTCCCGTCTCTATGATCTCTATGATCTCCATGATACGCTTACTGCTGTACTCTGTTAAAAGAGACAGTCTATGTAGAATTTGTATATTGTCTGTATTCAAGTACTGTGAGTCTGACGGAAAGCCTTATCATGACATGATACAGGCATTAACATGTTTTTAAATGTATGGCCCTTGGTCATTAACAGTAGACTACTTAGTAGTTTTGATTGCCAGAAGTCATTTATATTTATTGCATTAATGATATGGAATAATATAACTTTGAATCAAGGTGGTTTTATTATGTCTGCTGAAATGTTCATATATGCGTACCTGCAAACTCATGAGGGGTGAAAAAGGTAACAGGGGGGGGGGGGGTAGGTGCATTTGTTGTTGTTGTCTCCACACCACATCCACGTTGTTTGATGACACCTCAAAGCATTTATAACTAAAGTCTTTTGATTGTTCTGACCGCAAATCTAAATAATAATAACAAACATTTTAAGAAAAAAGCTGCTCTGAATAATTCAGTGATCGGGCCCTAATAATAGTAATAACAACTATACATTATCATTATATAGCCAATAATATGATTCAAAGTCATTCATGAACCAACTTCCATTTGTTTAACTTGTGTGCTCTGCTGAGCTTTGAGCCTGTTCCATGACTCTGTTCCATGACTCTGTTCCATGAGTCTGTTCCATGAGTCTGTTCCATGATTCTGTTCCATGACTCTGCTCCATGAGTCTGTTCCATGAGTCTGTTCCATGAGTCTGTTCCATGATTCTGTTCCATGACTCTGCTCCATGACTCTGTTCCATGATTCTGTTCAAGGAGCCTGTTCCTTCAAAGATGTTTTATTGCGAAGATCACCACATCGCATGTTCTCCTTGTCTCAATCCAATCTCATAAACGCCGGCCGTCCAATTCCCCCCCCCCCCAAAAACAAAAACTCTTCGGATCTACACTATTCACGTGGATGACCTATTTTGATTTCAAAACGGCGAATTTCGTCGAAAGGTGACAAGTTTGCAGGTATGTATATGATAGAATGCTTTACTACTTTTCTCGTTTGCCTGAAATATTTTATTTGGATTATTGTATTTATTTAGTATTTTTATTTAGTTAAAGACTGCTTGTTTGAATTGACAAAAACATTTTTTTATACAATAAATCATTTGTATTATGTACTCAGTTCCTATTCTTCTTTCCTGTCTTCTTCCCTTTTTTTGTCTTCTTTCCTTTCTTCTTCTTGCCTTTCTTGGCGTCTGCTTTTTTGAAACTGCCGAGGCCCTGGCGGACCATGCAGCCTCTCCACCAAGCCTGAAGCTGCCCATTCACAGAGCCCAGGGTCAGAATTAGAGATGACTACATAACCAGAGTGACAAATCTGATAGGCACGTGGGGCAGTGTTGTTACCTTGGTGGCAGCTCTGGCCTCCGCCTGCTGTCGACGCAGCTCCTTCAGCTCCTCCTGCTCCTCCAACACCACCTGCTCCATCTCCTTGACCTGAACACGACTCAGCAACTAATTCATATTCGACTAATAGTGAATGTGGTGCGTCACATTCAGCACTAAGGAGACACTCACCTTTCTCCTCATCTCTGACAGCCTGTCCAAATTCACGGTTCTCTTGCAGCACAGGCTGTTGAGCTCCTGCTCCTTCTCCTGCAGCATCGGTCCCGTGCTCTGCTGCAACTGCTGCAGCTGCTGCTGCAAATCCTGACATAGTGTTAATGACGACACCACATGCGATAGCTCAGGTGCTGGTGCAAAGCATGAGCAACCAATTTGACCGTTTGTGTATCCGTTATAAAGTTTTCTCTTCCAGGACAATAATGTCTGCATCCTAAAAGCCGAACAAATATTTTGTGTTAATTGTTCTGCACTTCCCCTGAGTTCAATCTTTTAACCAATCATTAATTTTCAAAATGTTAACTGCCTGTTTGTGGATTCCTTGTTAACCTGATATTTTAAGACAAATTAACCATACTAGATTTGTGTTGGTGCATTAATTACTGTCAGTAATAAAAAACTATGCTTCAATTTGTGGGCAGATGGGACACCTTTTAAGTTTAATTACTGAACTATCTTAGTTTTAGTTCACATCAGTTGATCCGTAGAAATGTCTTCTCTATTTAACGAGGATTTTGAAGTTGTAAGATTTAAAGTTTACGGGTAAAAGGGAAGGACTTTCATTTTCAACTCAAGTCCAAACTCTCAAAGTTTTAGCAGTTTAACATGCAGGCCCTGGTGTGCCACAGGTTAAGATCAATCTCAGGAACAGCTACCTCTTATGACATTGAGAAGACACAGCAAATTAAATGCAAATGTTAAGTTCTCAGCATGCAGTAAACAAAAGCAGAAATAATCGTGATAACATTAGTTTGTTGTTAATAGTGAAGTTGCAGTACCAACCTTGTGACGACTTTGGAGGAATTGCACAGACCTTTCGTGAACATCCTTCTCTTGCTTCAACTTCATCTGCAGCAGCTGAGAGAATGCAAGGACATCATTTTGACAAAATATAATACTAGAGTCTGTAGATTTTCAAGAATTCTTTTTAGCAATACTGCATGCTGAGAGAGAGAGAGAGAGATTTGTGTTTTCTGGTTTTGGACGGAAAGGGCAGAGACTGCATGGCGGAGGCCATGTCTGCATCCTGACACAGGATCAATTTGAAAACATCTTTGTCTTCGAGACTTGGCAGCTAGGCAGGGTGGGACTAACCACGTCTGTTGGACCCACCTCGCGCTGGTCCTCCAGCTCCTCAGCCCGTTTGGTGTCCCTCAGCATATCCAGCACCCTGATTTTCTCCTCAAACTTCTTCCTTGATGACTGCTCATTCAGCTGATCATTCAGGTCTCTGGACAGAAGGGACATGTCCTGGGGGCAATAGTATCGGATGTATTAGACACCATGGATTATTCTCCAATTTACAGACAAACATTTTGTATTTGTTTTTTCAAATAAATTATTCAAATGAACAGATTCTCTAACCTCTAACAGCTAATAATGCAGATAAATGCACATAAATGTACTCTTACTTTCTCACCTTCAGTGTCTTTTCTTTTTGATGTAACTCTTCTTGCTGTCTCTGTAGAGTTTGAGTGCTTTGCTTCAGCTCTGGCTTTGCCTCTCTGTGTGGAGAGACGCTCATATTACTGATACTACAGAGACTTCCTTTATCTTTCTCCGTTTTTCCGCCTTCCTTCGCCCTTTCTTTAACAACAGTCATTTCCCACATCACCATGTCTACAAAAGGACTTGTACTAATGATTAAGAAGCATGGCTTCCAAATGGATGCACTGATTAACCTTCTCGTGACCTCAGCCTTCTTCCTCTGCTCCACTTCTTCCACCACCTTCAAAAAAGAACTGCAGCTCTGCTTCTCCTCCAGCTCCGAATGCAGATTAAACATCTGCTGCGAGACGGACTGACTGCCGAGAGAGAAACACACACACAGAAAGTGAGTCACAAAATTATTAGCAACATGATGTTTTCTGGCTGTTTTTCAGTACTACCCACCAGCATATCCTCAGCTTGGTCAATCTGGCTTTTTCCTGAACAAACAAACAAACAGACACACACACACACACACACACACACACACACACACACACACACACACACACACACACACACACACACACACACACACACACACACACACAAACACAACGAAATAAGTAACTAATATTTGGAAGAAAATGCTCATGGTGGCTGCAATTAACCTGTTTTGAACTGAATATATTTTCAAGATAATAACAACCTGTGAGTTTAACCTGTGCAAAACTAAACAAAACAATTTTTGTGGACAGTTTTACACTGCAAATCTCGTCACATCTAGGCTCAAGTCGGCAAGAATCTTGGCTGTCGCGGAATCTTGGCCCTGTTAAACGGCGTAACTTATATTTACACGAAAGTACAGGCATTTCGCCATGCATGTAATAACTACTAGTTTTATGTCCGTGTACTTTGTACATTCTCAATACATTTCCCCTTGGGCCCCACCTGTAATACCACCACTGTCCCACTAGAGGGCCGCGCATCACAGTTTGAGAACCACACAAACGGGGGACCAGCACATTGACGTCACCTGTTCCGCTGCAGGGCCTCTCTGCTTGTCCATCTGCACCGCCAGGGTCAGTCCCAATACGTCCAGTTGGGTTGAACAATCCTCCAGTACAGCGGCCAGTCCCAGACTTTGAATCCGGGAAAACATCCTAACGAAACAGAGAAGCTACGTAATAACGTTCAACAATGGTAAATGGTAAAATAACAGTTCACTATTGCAATACGTTAGCTAACTTTGATGAGAAAAGATCATATTTAATGTAGCAGTCACTTACTTTAGTAACGTTAGTTATTTCCTCCACAATACGTTGTCCTCCAAAATAACTTGTTTGACAGTTTACACGTAACTATGGTAACACACATTTTTTGAATGCAACTTTATTGAAAGAGCAATAACGCGACAAAACATCAACATTTTCGGCGTTATTATTATTATCATCATCATCGTCATCAACCTAAGTTAATGTCGCTGCAAAATCAAGTGGTAGAAAACAAACAAAAGAAGCTATTTAATGTTTTTGTTTTTGTGTGCGGATTTACAAAGGTATAAGTTCCTGTTTCTGTCTCAAGCGCACATAAATACCTGTAAAAACAGGTGTGTCAATATTAACAGCTATTCTTAAAACATCACAGTATAAATAGAAGGTTAGTATAGGTTTGCAGTATTGAAATTAGATTAATAAATATTAGATTGATAAAGTATTGACACACACATCCCAGTATACAACTATTCAATCCCAGTAGACTGCAGAGGGCCCATCATATCCACACCCAAATGCACCATTGTTTTTCGAGAATGAGCTTGGGTCATTTATACAAATTAAAAAGGTATTTGGGGGAAAATAGTTGGAACAGTATTCTCCCTTGGCATGTAATAATGTGCAGACTTTATTTCTTCTTCTTTTGGAGCCAACATTATTATAAATGTAAATAATACATTTATTGTCTGAATTATACTCTTTTTGTCTCTGAAATAGTCATAATTGAAGGAAAGAAAAAACATCAACATACCAGGTGACTTCAAACATTTGACAGGCAGTGTAAATTATTCTGCTCAAAATCAATATACATGTGTAAAGGAATTTGATTATTTTACATGGTCGAGAAAAAGCCAGAATTTGACTTAAATTTGACTTAAATCCTAATTTTTTGTCGATCACAATTCGTCCCCTTTTTACAGCAGGCCTACTATTCTGTTACAAGTAATTATAAATGCATCTTTGTAACCTGATGAAAGACCATCGTTGTGATGCTGGGTGTTCCCGCCAGGCGTCTTAGTCCTGGGAGGATGCTCTGGGTGGTGCCGATGAAAACTGCCAATAGGGGTCACAGAGGTTACGAGCCGGAACCCATTGTCTCTCCTCCAGATCATATCCTTCCTAGTCAACCAGGTACTAAAGACCTCACCCTAAGCCACAGGAGCAAAGCAGGCCATGTAGACTGGACCGACTTCAATAAGGCAAGGGGGTGGAGGAGGAGGATTAGCCGGCACTAAGGGACTCTCCCAGACAGGTTTGACACGGTATATATGGATATGTAATGCCTGTTTGACCTTAGGGACAAACAGGTGATTAGGAGGACACATGCTGGGACCGGCTTGACCCTCCGGTTGTGACCAGCCCTGATGGAAGACTCCCACCATCAACATCCTCCTGACTCGCCTGGATGGACATCAGGAGCCTTTCCAAACTTAGAATCAGAGGGGATCCCTGTAAAAATTGGCTCATTTCAGTTGCTCTTATATATAACATAAGAACATGTTGAATACATTATATGTAAATAGTAAATTATGTACATACTGCTACAATATAGAACGCAATATATGGAGAGAATAAAAATGAATAATATAAATAAAAATATGGGATGAGAAATATAGGAGATATGTGTAAATATGTGCATCAAACAATGTAAATGCATAGTGCATTAATAATAGATGTGAGAATAGTATAAATAAGAATTAAATTATATATGAATATTATTTGAAAGAGAAAGACATTTGCTTGAATACAGCACAAGGCAGATAATTTGATCAGGTATTGCTTGATAGTTTATTGTTGTAGTCATGTGTTGCACTCTGTGAGGGGAGTTACACCTTAAAGGTAATACAAATTGAGGGTACAAGTACACCGTCGTACATGCATCCTGCTGTCACACTGTCCTGTAGACTTCCCACACTGGACTGGGATAGTTTCCCTCTCAGAGACACATATCTGCAGCCTGTCAAGATACCGACGGGGTAACACACATATGTGACCTACAAACAAAGTATGTACAGTTACAGAAGATGACTGTTCTTCCTAGTGATCACAAAAGGCAGTTCTTAAGGCAGAGATATTTTAAGGAGGGAGATGAGGAATGGGATGCAGAGGGAAATAGAAATCCAGACAAAAAGTCATGTATTTCTTCCTGTCAATGAGTCTCCTAATGTTGGTGGTAAATCATAAAGGCACCATATTAAGAAGTTGAGTATGTGTTTGCTCCCTAATTCTCGCATCACAAAAAACAAGTCAGAAATCTAATGTAAAGAAAATATTATAAGTTGAGATATTTCATTTTTATTAATGCAAAGTTACATTTAAAAAAGGTACATTACAATTTAAGTTGCAATGTATTAATGTATGGTTGAGAAATGTGCTTCAAAAGGCCCTAAAATATAATAATAATATAATATATAATATAACTTCCTTTTTTACCTTCAATATGAATAAGACATTTTCTGTCAAAGTTAGAATATTTTGGATCATTCTGCATAAGAGATTTCTGTTTTTTGTTTTGCCCACATGAAACGGATGATGTCATTTGGAACCGGATGATGTAATGTGCCTTGCACCAATCAGGATTTAGCAACATTTCAATTGACACGCACACACGCACACACACACACACACATACACACCTCAGCCTTTGCAGCTTTAACATTCCCTATTATTGTCATAATCTGTCCCCTTACTTTATGGTAGTGCAATACTGAAATCGCTGGAGTGCTCGAGCACTGTCAATCAAATTTGATCAAATCTGACCCACGCAGTCTTGATAAAGCGGATTAGCTTCACTCATAATAGAAAAATGAGCGGTGCTTATGAGATACTTGAATATTCATTTTGAGATAATAGATTTGACATTTGTTGCAAAAAATAACAACAACGGATGTGCGGAAACAAAGAAGGAAGACCAATTGGAGTACACTCGGTAAAGAGGATAGTGAGGGAGAATCTCGAAATACAACTCCAACTTGAAATAAACAGGAAATAAACAGAGGGTAGTTTCATCAAACAATCATTTACTGTATGCACATGTGTACAAATACAGAAATTAAAACCCATATCAAATGTACAGTTTAAAATGTCTTATTTTCAGTATGATCTCTGCAGGCCTTGAGTCTTGAGACACAGGAGGTCAAACACACATCACTCTGTCTTGTGCTTATCGATTTGGAGTGAGTTGAGTTGGACCGAGTGGACGGCGCTGGGGGTAATTCTACTTTGACACATTGTCATCTCAACAGTTCTTGTTTCTTGACTTATAAGTCTGTGGCCAGAGATTAAAGGAACATCTATGTTATGGTCATAATAAAAAAGAAGGAACTGTACAGGACACAGGAACAAAGAACTGAGGTTCATATCACTCTGACTTTTAGCTTTATCTGACTGAAGTATACACGTACAGTAGGAATATATACAGGTTTCTCTTAAGCACGTAGCCAGGCTGACAGAGAGTCACAGCTCTTGAGCCGTGTATTCCTATTCAGTAGTAATGACTTCATGAACTTCTTCAATGAAAAGATTCTAACTATTAGAGGCCAGATTGAGGATCTCTTGCCCTCAACCAGTGCCGATCTGTCCTCAAGTGAAGTGGCCTTGGAAACGGCTGTATGCCTTGATGTATATCTGGATGGCTTTTCTACCATCAACCTTGACCAGTTGTCTTCAATGGTTTCTACTTCTAACACGTCTACCTGTCTCTTTGGCCCCATCCCGACGAGGCTGCTTAAAGACGTTTTGTATTTAATTGGCAGCTCTCTGTTAGATATTGTCAATGTGTCTTTGCTAACAGGCCACGTACCACATTCCTTCACAGGAATTAAACCTCTCCTGAAGAAGCCCACTCTGGATCCAGAGGTGTTGGCTAACTTTCAGACCGATCTCTAACCTCCCCTTCCTCTCTAAGATTCTTGAGAAAGTGGTCGCGGATCAGTTGTGTGACTTTCTACATCATAATAGTTTATTTGAGGACTTTCAGTCAGGATTTAGAAAACACCACAGCCCAGAGACAGCACTGGTGAAAATGACAAATTACCTCTTAATTGCATCGGATAAAGGACTCGTCTCTATACTTGTCTTTAGACCTTAGTGCTGATAAAGGACTCATCTCTGTACTGGTTTGTTAGACCTTAGTGCTGCGTTCGACACCATTGACCATGACATCCTATTACAGAGATTGGATCAGTCGATTGGCATTTCAGCTACCGCACTAAGTTGGATTAAATGTTATTTATCAGTTCGATCTTAATTTTGACGTGAGGTCCTTGGACAGGGATGTCGTATGTTTACAGATTGGAAAGCTCTTTGAGGCAATTTTTTTATTTGTGATATTGGGCTATATAAAATAAACTTAAATTCAAATTGTTGAGTCTTTATAATTGTGCAGAGAAAGAGAGAGAGAGAGAGAGAGAGAGAGAGAGAGAGAGAGAGAGAAAGAGAGCAAAAGAGTTTCAGATCTCCTTGATTGTTCGCTCAGAGGGCCGGTATTCCTCCCTTCCTTTAGGCGATGACAAGTAGAAGGACTGGGTCTTGCGTTTTAGGCGAGCTCTCTTGGTGGCCAGCGACAGGCTGTGCTTGCCGGAGGCAATAATGTCAAAGATGAACTTCTTGCAGTCCACACACACCTCCATGGTGGCCCAGTCCTCCGTCAGCTCTGAGGGAAGCTCCAGTTCTTCGTGGGACTTCAAAGAGCCATGCTTCGAGAACCTGTGCGGAACAGGAGAGAAATGCTGCTGATGAATTTACCAATCTCAGAGAAAGATATCTCAAAACCGGAACTTCCAGATATGCAAATACCAGATCTCCAAACACAAAGAGTAAGGGAAATGCAATCCAGTTCAAGTGAAATGGTGCAGATATGGAAACCCAAACAACAGTCAGTCTTATTCCTTCAGTATGTCAGAACTAAAATATCACCAGGCTCCCACCAGGCTTAGTTGGCCGTCTCAAAGCCAGCACTTGAACAGGGTGCACGGCTTGTCAAATCTGAGACCCCTTTACCCTCTTCTCCCCAGAGCAGGACCTCTGTATACGTTACAGTATTTTACAACATGGTAAAAACAAATATTAGGTGCTAACTTGTAAATATTATTGTTTGGCATACATTTTATTTGCATGAACTACATCCTTTTAGGGTTAGTCTGTGTAGGCTACATATGAGGCTGACAGAGTGCAGCTAAAGCTAATAACAACAAAGAAGAGCCTTTTTGGGGGACATTTTCCATTATTTGCAACTTAGTGGTGGTGATTCTTATACCTCAGAATATGTCAAGTCCATCATAGTTTATACCTTTATATATCAATGCACAACACCTTTTAATTAAAAGGACTCTTCCCCAGAATCCAAAACACGTATTTCCTCTTACCTGTTGTGATATTTATTGCTGAGTTGCCGAGATTTGGGCGGTATCTGTTTTATGAGATAGCTGTCGAGTTTTTCAACGGTGTTTTCTTTAGCGCTTTGATCACCACAAGTCAAGTGCCTTATAGTCCCAATTTTATTGGGGAGAAACTTAACTAAAACTAGGTAGAGAAAGAAAGAAGAAATGTATACTTTTATTTATCCCCGTAGGGAAAATATTTTCTGCATTTGACCCATCCTTAGTTATTAAGGAACAGTAGGCTGCAGTGAAGACCAGGGAGCAACTGGGGGTTCAGTGTCTTGCTCAAGGACACTTCAACATGAACTATGGGGAGAGCAACCGGTTACCTTGTGGTTACGGGAGAACCACTCTCCCCCATGAGCTACAGCCAACCCAACTAACTCACACCAAAACAATGCAGATTGATAAATAGCACCATAGGTAAGAGGAAAATATATATACTTTTCATTTTGAGGTGAACAATGCCTTTAAACACCAATAGCCTGGTAAAATAAGAGCTGTTTTTCCTTTATTTCCAATCAGTTGATGTATCTAGCTCTGATCATCGTACTTTTCAGCCACAGTGACAGAGCAGACTGTCAAAAGATACAGGCGGGATATTTCAGCAGCACCTATTGGCTTTGCCACAAGTTTTATCATTTGCACGTGCAATATATTTTACTTATTCATAGTTTTCCCCTCTATCAATATCATACAAACTCCACAGGATAATTAGTTTTACACTAGGACACAACGTGCATGTCTGACGTGTCTGAAGGATTGTGTTCGTAGCTCTTACTTGGACATGGTCTTGTGGATGCCGTGGCGCTGCGGGCTACTGGAGGATTTCTCACACTTGGCTGCTGCAGCAGTAACAGCAGCAGTTGGTCCAGAGGCTTTTCCAGCTCTTTTTGATGCCCCTGTTGATCCTATTTTCCCAGTGGGTGGCGCCATGGCCCCTCCCACTGCTGACGGCCCCAGCCCTCCAACCACAGACGACCCTTGTCCCGTAGTGCCGACCCTCTCACTGCGGAGAGTGTTGGTGGAGCCGATGGAGTAGATGGGCAAGCTGGAGTAAGGTTTGGATGGAAGCCGCATCTGATAGAGAGGGAAGACATGAACGTTAATAAGTAGAGGCAAAATTAATACTGAGAAAGAATGCTGAACATTTTTCATGAAACATCCTCAATATCTACAGTTGCTTCATCTGCTTCATCAGGCGTGTGAGGGTCAATACGGTAGCAGGACAGCTCACTTAGGCAGAGTAAACTTTAACTTTTTTGAATGGCACCACATGATTGATCAGAATAAATGAAGGTATATATTTATCAATCTGCATTTTACAAAGTAGAGTGGGAGCCAGAGCCTTTAGTTATCAAGCTCCTCTTTTATGGAACCAGCTTCCAATTTCAGTCCGGGAGGCAGACACAGTCACCTCATTTAAGAGTAGACTTTTCCTCTTTAATAGTCTTATAGTCAGGGCTGAATCAGGTTCACCTATCTCGTCTTTTCTTTCTCCTTATGGATGAATTTTCATCTTTCCATTACACATTACTAACTCTGCTTTCTCCCCGGAGTCCTTTTGACTTCACGTCTCATGGGGTCGGCATAGATCCTATCTGCATGATGGATCATCGATGGATCATCGAGGTCTGGGTCGTGAATTCCTGCTACCAGCTACGCCGCTGCACGGTTGGGACTCCGCCCACTGTTGAGACTCCGCCCTCTCCTCCTCTCTGCCTCCATCTGCCTGATGGATCGTGGAGGTCTCCAAACTCTCCATCGTGGAATATTCCTACTATGAACTATTCATAAACTCTGTCATATTCATTGAATGTATTTTAACTCTAAATCTGTCCTTCTGGTCACATGACGTCTATTACACCTGTCCATCCTGGAGAGGATCCTCCTCTGTTCTCTCCTGAAGGTTTCTTCCCTTTTTCCCCCCTGAAGGGTTATTTGGGAGTTTTTTCTGGTCCAATGTGAGGTTTTGGGACAGGGATGTCTATGTGTACAGATTGTAAAGCACTCCGAGACAAATTTGTAATTTGTGAAATTGGGCTATACAAATAAACTGAATTGAATTCAGTATGGTTCCATGCTGTACCAGCAGCCAATTGGCTGATTGATTTATTGCCTTTGACTCACCTTTTTGCAGCACTGCGCACACACAGGCCTGAAAGGGAGAAAGAAGAGCGAGAGAGAGCAAATGAAGGAAGAGATGAATGAAACCAGTCACTCATCCCCCTGGTTTAAATAACAGAAGATAAATATTTAAGGTATTTTACTTTTTGCAAAACTGGCAGGTGTAGGACCAGGTGAAAAAGGAAAACCTTTTGCTTCTACAACAGAAGCACAGCTGCAATAAAAACAAACAAACAAACGGATTAAGACCACGTCAGAATAACAAGAAATGAATGCAACATTCATAAAGTATTTTACAACTGCATCAACTCATCGTCTCTTTCTGTACAGCTAGTATCGGGCACAAAGAAGAGTTACCTTCCCCTTCTTCATAGCGTTGTAAATGTCTTTGTACTGCTGGAACTTCTCCAACTCTGCCTTCACCAGCACCTGTCTGATGTGCATCACCTCATCCACGGTCAGAGACAGACACTCCACAGGGAAACAGAACTCCTCCTGCAACGACACAGAGCAGTGGGTGACCCTGCCCATTGCAGATCCAACACACAGGGCTCAGTGTTTATCATTCAACGCACAAACAGCTGGATCCGCTGCACCTTTTGAAGCAGCCTGCATAAAGTCATGACTCATGATGTGTAAACCACTTGAGTGATGGGAGGACATGATCGCAGCAGAGTTCCCCACAATGCCTATCTCAAAGGACCACAGAGACTATATTTATATATTCATCCCTGCACTCCTGTTCCACAGCTACTGTACATAGCCATTCCACCTTGTATATACTTTCTTAAGTCACTTTCTTAAACTTCTGAGACCGTTGCACTGTTTTGCACTGTTTGTTTTGTACTGCACTGTTTTATTTTGTTTTGTATTGTATTGTGTTGTAATGTATATTTTGTGTAAGCACATCAAGAGCCACTTTACCACGTCAAATTCCTTGTTTGTGCAACTTACTTGGCCAATAAAACTGATTCTGATTCTGATAAATAAATGTGGCCACGTTTGTTCTCGAATATCAATTCTAGACCCTTTTCCACCTGAACACACGCTGTTCATTTGTACATGGAGGATCAGCCGGGGTTTGTGTTCCCTCAAGTCTAGCGCTGTGAAGATGTCCCTAAACCAGTGGTTCCTAACTTGGGTTTGATCAAACCCCAGGGGTTCGGCGACTCACTCTCAGGGGTTCGGCAGGGGTAGAGACACACAGCAGCGTTTCCTCTACCGTTACAACAAGGTGGCGGCCCGCCCCCCTGATATCAACCCCCGCCCCCCTGTAATTTTCGCTATAGCGCCAGATTACAACAGAAGTAATTTAAGGTTCCCCACCTTGTTCAAACTGTTTTGAAAACATATTTGAACTTGTTTTGTTTATTTTTTCACAGGTTGCACTTTCAATTCAATTCAGTTTATTGTGTACAGCCCATTATCACAGAGTACAAATTTGCCACAGAGGGCTTTACAATCTGTACAAATACGGCATCCCTGTCCCAGGACCTCACATCGGATCAGGAAAAGGAACAGTTTATTGTCATTATTGTTATTCAGTGCAAAACAGGTTAATTGCAGGTTAATTGCAGCCGCAATAAGCTACATGTATTATATGTAGCTAACCACACGACTGGCTAATCTGTTAAGTAAAGGGGGATCCTACGCTACAATGGGGATTGACTTGAGTCAAGTGGCCATTTGATGAATTGCAGTTTTTTAAAATCTTAACCGTGGCACCAGAGACTGCTGCTTGTCTTATGCAGTAACGGTAACTGACCAGGGACCTGGAGCTCTTCTTGCAGGGCGGCTGAAACAGTCGAACGTCGGTTGGAGTCTCCTTCTCGATGGAGTGTCTCCTCTGAGGAGTCTGACGCCTCTCTGGCTGGGGTGTAGAAGAGATGGGCAGGAACATGGGGGGAGCTGGCGTTCATGGAGGAAAGAGAAGTAAAAGTCAGACAAAGAGGCAGCTGAACTGGAAATGTTCCAATGAGTGTCCAATTCAAGGGACAATAACTTCTGATTATAAACAGCAAGAGAAAAAAGAGGAAAAGCTCTGACTGGCCAGGCTGTAAGATTACAACTCATTAATCACAGTGGGTGCACAGTTTAGCTGAGAAGGCTACTGAGTTGTGACAGGGATGTAGAAATAATTCCTGACTCACTTTTCTTTCCCAGAGCACACTCCGGGGACGTATCATCCATCGCGGATGTAGCCACGCTGGAGCTGCTGGCTGATTTACGGCCAAAAATCTCATCCTGAATACGTGGAATACACAAACACGTTATATGCTCTGCACATGCCAGATGAAATTTCAGAAAAGTCCATACCACACACAAATCCATACTAACGTCAGAGTCAGAGCTGTCCAGCTCGGCGAGACTCGGAGCCTTCAGGAGCCTCTTTCTCGGAGGCACAGACCGAGATCCAGAGGGTTCTTCCCTGGTAGAGGCTGATCCGTTGGCCAGACTCAGAGAGCTTGAAGTCCTCCTGCCCATGTAGGGACTAAACTCATCTGCACAGAGCGATACACAAGAGAGAGTCATTCAGGCTAGAGGAGAACAGCACTTGACATGAATCTCAAAACAAATCCTCACATGATTCCTTGCATCCTGTGTATTCTTTCGATCCGTTTTGACTGTTCTGCCCCCGAAAAAAAAGGGGCAGATGGTTTTCAAATCACAGTGTGTTTTAATGGGCGGGTGTTTTGAAAAGATGCATTGAATACTTTGAGGAAGACTTAGGTTTGAGATCCATCCCAAGGTTAAAGAGGTCAGGGAGGGTGAGTTAAGTTGGTCTGAGGGGAGGCAGAGGAGCAGGCTGGTGTTACACAAAACATGGATGACCCTATTTATTCATTCAACACTGAGAGAGGAGTTCAAAGAAAACAAGCTACCTAACGCTTGAAGAGGAGCACACCAACAAACTGAATAGAGGGTTTAAGGGAGGGATGGACTGAGAAAAGAGGAGACAGGTAAAGAGCTGCAGCTGACAGGATCTGTGGTAGCACTGACACCTCATTTGTTTCAGTCTTTCAGCTTCTTCCCTCGTTCATAAGCCTCCAACAGGAGTAGCCTACTGTCTGTCGCTGGACGAGAGAGAACTTTTCTACAAGCTAAGAGACAACATAACTGGGCTTTATTCAAATACGTAAATAGAGGATATATTAGTTTGCAGCCAGAGAGGCAGACAGACAAGGCCATTCGGTTACGGGTAAAACAAAAAGGCCTTTCAAACCACAGCAGAGCTGATACTTTACCGAGTCCAGCACGGAACAAATCCTGTGGCATACTGCGAGTTTTGCCAAAACCTAAAGGGGGACACCTCCTTCATTAGGATAGCTTTAATAATATTCCATTATTTAGTACGGCTGTGCTGTTAGGTCTCCATCATACATGATGATAGATGCAGTGATTGCACGGTTGAATGTGCTCGGTTTAGAGTTGTTAGCATTGTTAGCTGTAGGCTACCGTATGCAAGCCACAGCTCAGCTGTTGCCTTTGTGGGGCAAACACCGTGAAACACGGTGCTCACAACATCAATGTTAGGTCATTCAAGCTAAACCATTCTGCAAGGATGATTCTTATTTATTTTTGGGTGAAAATTAGATGAGTTTATTGCTACCACTCTCACTATCTTTGAGTTAAGTATGAATCGACACCCAGGAGGCAATTGGCTTAGCATAGCATAAAGACTGGTAGGCTACCACCTAGCAGTTAAAAGCAAACTAATTAAAAACATTTTTTTAAATGTAATATAAAATTGAAATAAATCTAGTCAGAACAAGTTTTTTTTTGTGGCAGTTACAGTATTATTTCTTGGAATGGGTGCAGTGACCTCTGACTCCTGTTGTCTTTAGAGAAGTTACTTCGCAGCTGTTTGCCAATAAATAATCCCTGAACACTCCCTATAAAACCACAACATAAGGTTTTTTTCTATTCTGTTGGTGTACCAGTAGACAGAGCCATGGTAGTTATTTCCCCCTGCTCGCAGTCTCTATGCTAAGCTAAGCTATCACCTCCTGGCTCTAGCTTCATGTATACGGCACAGACATTCAATTCATTCATTAATTCAGTTTGTATAGCCCAATATAGGAAAAATCTGGATTTGCCTCAGAGGGCTTTACAATCTGTACACATACGACATCCCTGACCTTTGACCTCACATCGGATCAGCAAAAACTCTGAAGAAATAGAAAAAAACCTTTATGGGGAAAAAGGGAAGACATATTCAGGAGAGCAACAGAGGAAGATCCGTCTCCAAGAGAAACAGACATGGGAGTGTTGTTGATCTTCACATCTAACTCTCGCAAACTAAGCACATTTTCTAAAATCTCAAGCTGTTCCATAAATTGTTGATGCATTATAAAGATTCCAATCGGACACACCGTCTCCCTTTCGCCGCCCAAAAACAACAAAACAAACCCAGAAGTGCATGACTCACATCCCCACGAATGGTGTTTATATCTTATAGAAAGGATTTCTCCTTGAAACTTTATTTTATTACTCCTGATTAAAACTGTAATCATGTTCATTAAAGTGTCACTGGTTATGTAGCATCTCCCCATAAAATACTGAGCAAAGTGAGAATAAACTGCTCCATCTGTATGAGAATGATGCATTATGGAAGGATGTTCGTACACACACACACACACACACACACACACACACACACACACACACACACACACACACACACACACACATCAGGACAGTGTGATGAGAGACACTGGCTTCAGTACGAAGGAAAGAGGAGCCCAGCGTTATTGTGATTTGCCTTAAGCAGTATTTCCTTCTCTTCTCAATCAGCTGTCTCATTAAGTTGGTAACCTCCCTAATTAGATTCTGTAAAATCACATAGTACAAGAAAGACTCTTTTATGTGACTTTTCAGTTCTTAATTGTTGCTCCTTGATGGCTGGCTACACACTTTTACTCTAACTGCCTAGCCATATCTTTCTATTTTTCAAACCTAAATTATGGCCAGATTTGTCACATTATAGCAGCATACTTGACAGATAAATGTACTTAGCAACATGTGAAACTGCTGCCTGAGTTTTTAGAGATCAGCAGCAACAAGTGGGACCATATTTCAGGAGTGATATGCGTATTCTATAAAGGAGTAGTGTTATTACTAAATGTTGCCCTCCAAAGAATGACACTAAGGCAAGTAATTTCACAAGCAAATACAAAACTGATGTACTCAGCAGAAAAGAAAAAAAGAATCAACGATATAAAACATAAAACATAAAACTCAGCATTATTTCAACGATCAATTCAGTATCTAAACACATAGCACCAAGAGCAGTACATCACTTTAAATAGCACAAAATAGCCTTTAAAAAATCTATCCACTAGGACTTCCAGATGATAATAGGAAGCTAGGATTTCCTCTTGCTATTTCGTCCGACGTATAAAAGAATTACTCCACACAAAATGTATTTTATACATTTTCTTTTTAATCAACTAAATGTCTTTTAATTTGGATATATTTATCTTTATTTTATTGTTCAAACTGTTCAATTATATTATGTTTACATTTCTTCCAAGATAAAAGACCACATATTAAACATTTAAATGCTTATATATGGAGCCGCTTATACAATCAGGGGAAATACAAAGGACATTACATCAGTATTTCTAAGTGGTTGCCCTCACTACAGCTCAAAGTGTCTCTCATCAGTTCGCTCTCCTCGCTCTCCCACGTCAACATGTTTTACCTCAACAGACCACAGCCGACCACCACCAACCACTGAAGCATGACATGGAAATGTGTGTGTGAAGTGCTGAGTGGTTGAAGTGTGTGCAGGCTTAGTGAGCAGATGAGCAGCCACAACAAGTGAATAAATAAATCAAAAGTCAGATAGAGGTAGACTTTACCTGACGAGTCAAAACTGAAAGACATGCTAAGTGGCCGAATTACTGCAACGAGAAACAGTCATGGCATAGGACATTTATTGCTTGTGGCTGGAGTCAAATCAAGGCAAGACGTATTACTACAGCAAAGGATGTAATCTGCTTGTATTTGGCAGGACATGCAGGGCTATAGCACGCTTATTGCCTGGTTCTACATCACTGAAGTGTAGCCACTTTCATGATGAGAAATAATAGGATTTCAAATAAGCCACAGCCAATGGTGAGAGATTACTGACATTCAGAAACAGCAGTGGTGTTGGTATCCTCAGGATTTAAAAAAACAGCATTATGAAAAACATCCACCATGTTGCAAACAGTCTAGTCAACAAAGCAATAATAAAATGCATTAGTTGCAACACAAATGGGAAAAGTTGGGCAAATTAGCTCCAACAGAAAAAGGCAGCGCCACATATAATACTGTAGTACTAGTGTGAAAGGAACTAAAACATGAAGCTGATAAACAGTTCTCATCTGCAAGCACCAGCTCCATACTTCCGCTGAAATTTTCGAGCAAAGTACGTTTTCATTTGTGCAAGAGTTTTTTTGTGGGTGATGAACAACAAGCGAAGTTTCCTTACCCAGCCTTCCTCTGCGGACCTCAGAAGGAGACACCGGGCGGAGCTTCCTCTCCGCTTTGATTTCCTTCAAAATGCGTTCATGCAGCGTTGGAGGAAGCTGAGTCTGCGGCTTCAGCTTCCGGGCGGACACCTAGCACAGGTCGATGACAGGTAAACCAGAGGTTGTGACACAGAGAGTCCGTGAAGCGCAATTGAGCGTCCTGCTGAAACAGCAGTAAGATTTATATAGAATAAAACACTTTAAAGGAAAATTCTAGTTTATTTCAACACGCTGTATTTATTACTATCCATCATAGAGACAGGGGTAAACGAGGACTTGCACAAACCAACATATAGCAGGGTCAAAAACAGTCCAACACTCTATATATATTCAATTAACAATGTTGGAAGAAAGGATAAATAAGTAAAATGTAGCCTCATACTTGACTATCAAAATGTATTGAGATTAATTTTCTTGAGCGCCGCGGAGCATGTCGGGGTGAAATTCTCACAAGAACTCACATAAATGCCCTGTCGGATATTAAAACACATTTGTGGGGAGTTGATGATAGAGAGAGTAACTTTTATTCTTAAATACTGAAGAATGAAAAAAAAGTGTCTCCAGCAAAAAGGGCACTTTTCTCATCCAGGGCAAAAGGGCTGGTGCTTGAGCACCACTAGGGCTCTATCTGTGCAGGTGCCTGAGCGTTTATATGGGGACTTCTTTTTTTAATTTATTGATAGTTCTTCCATTATATCATGTCAAATCAGCATTTTCTATCTGCAGTATAAAATATCAAGACTTTTTGACTTTCTTGTCAATTACTCGGTCATGTACCCTCTTTGAGCCTCTAAAATAAGTTTGAAAGACACAACACAAAGTATTTCCACTACGACAACGCGTCGGAAAATCTCCATTTTGTGCTTACTTTGGACCACTCTGGACCTGATACTACAGATATTGACAGGGTTCTTACACATTTTGACCGATGGATTTCCATGACTTTTCCATGACTTTAAACCAAATTTCCATGACCAAACTGAAATCTCGGTAAAAACATGAAAAATGTTGAACATTTTGTGTATTGACTGCGTACGCCGGCTTATATTTTGAGCGTCTTTCTTTAAAAAAAACATACTAATTATTTCAAACTCGGCGTAAATGAACATGTGATTATAACAAATTTCCATGACTTTTCCCAAACTTTTATGATTTAAGTTTTTTCCATGACTTTTCCAGGCCTGTAAATTACCATTTTAAAATTCCATGACGTTTCCAGATTTTCCATGACCGTACGAACCCTGTATTGAGTTCACAACTGAAACATGTATGATACTACTGAGAAGGGCCACAAGCCTCAAAAGGTTAGAGAACACTGTTCTGACTGGAGGTTGGTTGATGCTCTAATTTGAAGACAGTTAACTGGTCGGTCGTAATCAACAGATGTTTGCAGGCTGCTCAAGAATGGGTTGTGATATTAAAGTCTGGAGCTGCACTTACAGGATTGAGAGGTGGCCTAGACCTGATGAAATCCAGGATGACTTCATGAGCACTCTTCTTTAACCTCAGTGGGAGGTCTCCATTTGTCTGGAACAACAGAAAAGGATAATAACATTTGGAAAAGGTCAACATCTAGTCCAGGAATCCTGTTCGTTGCAAAAGGTTATTTTGCTAACTGGATCACGTAACATGGAAAAGTTGAATAATCTGGTACCAAATTACACTCTGCGGTACAGGTAAAGAAAGGTAACATTACCAGTTGCAAAACAAGCAGATCAAGGTAAATAGCGCTATCAGTTCGGGCTGAAACTGATAATTATTTTCATCATCAATTAGTCAATTATACTTATAATTTTAGGGGGTTAAACGAGAAATTGTTTAGTCTGTAGAATAAAAAAAAAAAGTTAAACATCGGAAAGAAATGACATCACGACTTCCCCAGAGCCCACAGTGATGTCTTTGAATATCTTGTTTTGTGCAACCAGTATTCTAAAAACCTAATATGTGACAATTTTGTAAAACAGAACGAAGTAGAAAAATCTCCTCTGATTATCACAATCAACTAAGAGTATTTTTTATGGCAGTTTTGAATCAACAGCTTATGACATGGTACTGATTTCCATGATGTTTTGTTAACAGTAAGTGCCTCTAGCAGTATTTTCTGTGGTGACATGTATAAGTGCAGCAAGCAGGAGGAGTGCATGAGGCATCAGTTTCTATTTGTGCTCCTAACTACACACTGACCATGACTTTGCGCAGTTTGTAGCGTTTGGACCGGATGTCATCCATGAGCATCTCGTAGGGGGTGAGCTCGAACTCGATGGGCAGAGGGTCGTACTGACGCTCCTGCACCTTCTTCAGCTTCACTCCTTCACGCAGGTTCCTCATCACCTGAACCCAGAATCGAGCCTGACAGGAGACAAAGGGCAGCAAGTAAAAAGTACCACGAGCTATTAAATCTGTAATTATTTAGACGGGAATCTTCGCTCTAGAGTAAGCAAGAGTGAGTTAGGCTTTTGATCAGTTAAGGCTGGAGGAGCCTTCTGAGAGGAATTTTTAATTGAGGTCAGAGGTCAGTTTGAGTCTATTTGCTTACCCAGTCATCATTCTGTAGCTCATTAAGGTCTCTGCCAGGGTCATCGGATGGCCCTTCCTCCATCTTACGGAGGTTCTGGTGGAAAGAGAGTGAGAGAGAGACAGAATTTTAATATAAAATAGGAAATGCCAGCAAACAAAGTAGCTAAAAGGAGAAGGTTGACAGGCAAATAGATGTGGACCAAAAAGGTCATAGCTGTTTTATACCAGTTTAGTCATAGTGTTGGAACCAAGAGTAGACTGTAGACTTTCCTCTTTAATAGTGCTTATAGTTAGGGCCGAATCAGGTTCCCCACCCCCTTCCTCCTTCAGTTTGATGGATTGTGGAAATCCATGAAACAGCCTACTACTCAGTACATATATATATATGTCTGTCATATTCTTTGAATGTGTTGTAACAGAGTTCATTCTATACATATGACATATATTGCTTGTCTATCTAGGGAGAGGATGTCCACTCTCTTCCTCAGGCAGGACCTTGTTTACATGACATTCATTTCTTTATCCACGGTCATTAATGATTTGTAGACTCTCCTCCTTTTAACCTTTAAGACACGCAGTGAGGAAAAACTGATGTCATGCAACCGCAGACTGGTAGTTAACGGCTTAATGATCTTATTTCACATAATCACAATCACTAAATAGACAAAAAAGACAAATAAAACCGTGGTAGCAACCTGTCAATCACATGAAGGTAGCCCCGGCCTAAAGCATATCTCTACATTTCTCCAAATAGGACCATCATTTAATCAATGAACATCAAGCCATGTTGAAGAAGACTTGAAACTAGCTATTGAGACAAACTCATGTTTACAATGTTTACTGAGATAATAAATCAAGAGACAACTAGGGTAATTTTCTCATTAACTTATGTACAAGCAGAGGAGTCACCCCCTGATGGCCGTGAGCGAGAATGCACTCAAGGCCATCAGCGTTGGACAACTTTGCTCAAATGCTGAACATTTAAAAACACAAACAGAACAGAACCCTGCATATACCTCTAAACACAATACATGTGTCTGGAGAAAAGAGCTGTTCGAGTCTGTGATGATGACCCACCTCTTTGGCGCTCTTGATCTTCTCCAGGAAAGTGCCGAGCTCCCTGGTTTCTGTGTACAGAGCACGACACACTGCCTGGTAGTGACTCGGCGTGTCTGACGGACTGGGCAGATGAGCTGTGCACAGCTACAAGAAGACAGAGAATCACACAAGAGGAGAATTAGCTCCAACGGCTAACATGGCTCCTACATGATTCACAAAGCGCAACGCATAATATTAACTCAATGGTTAATAATATCCATGATGTATATCAGATACATAATGGTATCATCACATACTTAGTGAATTCATTTCAGGTTTTGTATAGTACCCACTGAACGCTATGTTTGGGGTCCTCTGTGCTCTGTCAAACATCCTGTGAACAACCTTCTAAAAATATAACGATAGTTTGTCTTTTTAGCTAACCATGCTATAAAACAACAACTGTTGGTCCAATGTGGCAGCTCCTCTTAAAACCAGCATAGATTGCTAGGGAGAACGAATAAGACAAAAGGGAGTGCGGCTGCAACTTAGGCCACATTTACACATAGCTGGGTATTTACAGAAACAAATATTTCTGCCCCTCCGTTTTCAAAAATAACATTGTACACACAAGGTTGTTTTCAAAAAAGTTTCTGTTTATATGAACCCGCATACATACGCCGTCCGCATACGTCCCATAGGACGCTCACATGACGTGAAGCATCTTTAGTCGCATACGCAAACACACAAACAGAGTTTTCAGAAATCTCCACTTTGGCCGGAGTTTTTAGAAATGATCGTTTTCCGTCATAAAACCTCCGTTTTTGTGTAAATTAAAGGCCGAAACGCATGAAAATATATGCGTTTTCCCATCGTGTAAACGGGTTCTGACACTTAGTTTTATTATGTATCGGCGATGCGATTCCGAGCTCTGCTAGCCCAGGTCGATGTGTCAGTGGGACCCTTAACCCCAAACAGCTCCTGTAGCGCTGTATGAATGCTCCATGAATGTTAGCTATTCCTAATGGCCAGGTTAGTCACACCGTATCTACTGTCATCAGTGTATGAATGGGTGAATGATGTCATGTAGTGTTCAAGTGCTTTGAGTGGTTAAGATAAGATAAGATAAGATATTCATGTATTAGTCCCACAGTGGGGACATTTCAGGATCACAGCAGTGGGTGTACATTAGAGCATTAATAAAAATAAAAGATACAAATTAAAAACACAAAATACAATACTAAATACTAAAATACAAAATACTAATACTACTACTAAAATACTAAATACTACAAGGGGAAAACAAGACTAGGAAAGCGCTATACAAGTACTGCTCCATTTACCATTAAACTTGTGACCGTATTCTATATAAATCTCCTGAATGTTTCTCCCTTTTTTTCCCCCTGAAGAGTTATTTGGGAGTTTTGTGTACAGATTGTAAAGCACTAATTTGTGAAATTGGGCTATACAAATAAACTGAATTGAAACGGAATTGAATGACTGGCTACATCCAGTGTTGATTGACATACAGTTAATATTGTGTTCTAAGTCAGTACAGAAGGACAAAAGGTAAACTTAGGGAGATCAGAGAGTGAATGATCCAAGGGTGAAAGATACTGAGACGACAATCAGAACAGACAACCCAACTGCCACACTGCTCAGATACCTTGGAGAGCAGCGTGTGTGTGTGTGTGTGTGTGTGTGTGTGTGTGGTACCATGTGGTCATTATGTAAAGAGTGTGAGGTCTGACACAGTGACGCTCTGCTCCACTGGACAACATAGAGACACATCTGCCCTGTTGGGATGAAACGTGTTTCTCAAATTTGAAACGTTTGCTCGGTTTGCCTCAAAATGAACAGTCGCTAACTCAGCTACTGTACGTACCTTGAAAATATCTCTGTAGCCGTGCACGCTGGAGATGTTGTCGGGGTCATCCTCCCCCTCATCCTCCTCCTCTGTGGCCTCGTAGCCTTCGTCTGGGCAGGCGTCCCTCTCTGCCTCGGCCATGTTGGTCATGAGGTCAATTAGCTGCTCCAGAGGAGGGCTGAGCTCCCTCTCCTCGTTCTCCTTCAGCCCGTAATCCAGAGCCTTGTAGATCATGATGCCCAGAGACTCAATCACCTGCGAGAGCACGGGAAACATAGATACACTCATTTCTGTTGATCACAATATGCATGCTTGCGTGTTCTTTTGTCTATGAATATTGTACAACTATTTCAATAAAATGCAATGCACAAAAGTTGTACGTATTGTAAGTAAAATCCAGCCAAACAACTGGTGTCTGGTGATTAAACAAGATGTACGAATACTAAGCGAAACAGATTGATTTGTGATGGATGCATCATTTGTTTTGTTTTCTGCGTTTTTCTGTTCTGCCACACGAAAAACAAATATGGATTTCCGTCTTAGTTATGCAATATGATCCTTGTTTGTGTGCTGACGCTGGGAGCAGATTACTGATAGTAGATCTTGTGATTAACTGACGCATGAAGGAAAAGATTACCAACATCACACATGTCCTCTTGTACGTGTAAAAGGACAAAGGAATCCACTGTCTGGGTTTCCTCCTGGACGTCAGGGCTTCAAGGATACTCTACCAAGTGATTTTTAGCAGCGAACATTCAAGCTTGAAAGATGGCTATTATAAATTGAATAGATTTCTTGGTTACACAAAATCCACATTCTATGCAGTTGGATAACCTACAGTAAATGCTCATTTTAATGTCATACCTATAGTGTGAAGAGTATTATTGTATGTACATTACCAACAAAACCCTTTGTCTCAGCAACTCTTTCATTTTAATTGTACAGCCATTAGTATAAGAAAGAAAGAAAGTGACTGTGCATAAAGTAAAGTGTGCAAAGTTAAATATAAAATACAAAATAAAATAAAATAAACAATCTTTGCTGTCAGTCAACACAGGAGACCTAAAACGATCACCGATTCTTGGAAATTAAAAATGTTTAGCGGTTGAGTTTAGTGGTGTCTAACATTACTTTTTTTAATTAATTTTTACGGTTTATTTTTATTTCTACTGTCATACAACCTAATTTATTAACTGTATTAAGGTGAAAACAATGCTTTTTCTGCTGGGGGATCAAATGAAAATAAGGTCAAATATATATATCCTTTGTCAAAAATATCCCCAAAATGGTTTTATACATTATATGATATCTAAAGGTTAGTGGAGAACGGGAAGAGAAAGTCAAACAGAAAGTCAGAAACAGGAAAGCATCAAGAGACAGGAACAAGAAGAATTTAATGAGATGATGCGACTTAGAGAGATCGAAGAGGGCGTGGAATCATAAAGAGTGTGTGTGTGTGTGTGTGTGTGTGTGTGTGTGTGTGTGTGTGTGTGTGTGTGTGTGTGTGTGCGTGTGTGCAGATCAATCCAACAACAGAGGGAGGAGTCATCATAATGCAACCTGCTCTCCACCATAAGAGCTGGGTTTCCTCAGGGGGAGGTGGGCGCAGCTGAACGTCACCTTTTTGTGAAAAATCCAACCGGATCCGCACTCACTGATCTGGCCCCATGCACACACACATGTTGCTACTGTAACCGTAGGCTGTCATTTAGAAATCCCCTTCAGCAGACAGCTGCAAATGTTGTAGAAAATCGATTCCCTGCCAAACAGCTCATGGTTTCATATGTTGACTATGGATATTCAGGCTCCACGCTGTACTGTATGCCATGTGTCTTGATTTGTGTTCACAAGTGGAGAACAAACTTCGGATGTGGACATTATATACACGGTTTGTGTATTCTCCACCAATATATATTATATATATAGGAAAATACACAAATCGTAAGAAAATGCCATTAAGAAGACAAAAGTGTGGCATCAGCTGTAAGAATAGGAAAACTGTAGCCTCCTAAGTAAGCCTAACGTTACATGTGCGGAAAGAATTTCGTCCAAATGTCAGTTTTAGGATTACTATATTTCTGTAAGTTTAGCTTAATAATAATGATAAATTGCCTCACAAACAACTAACTGCAAACTATGACTATGATTGCAGGAAATAATAACTTCCTCTGTGACAGTGAAGCCAACCGCATTTCCATTCCACTTAGACATCTGCCTGATAGGCTTACAGGCGACCGAGCGTAAGGAAGGTGTGTGTGTGTGTGTGGGGGTCTGTGTATGGTGGTAGAGAGAAGTAAAAAAAAAAAAGAAAGAGGAGAGAGAGAAAAAGTGGGGTGAGGATGAAGTCAACCAAAGGAGATTTGCCAGTGCTGCAAAGTGCAACAGTGGCCATTGTCACATCCAACAGCAACATCCAACAGCTTGACTTTAATTTCAGCGCAAATTACGTTAAATCGTAAAAAAAATGTAAGAAACAATTGGAATGACATAAAGGATGAATCTATTATCGAATTGTTGGGTCAGGGAGGATCACATGTGACTAAGAAGCTGGTTCTCTATGCGTCTGGCAATGAGATGTCATGGTCTGTCTGTTATGCATTTTTTGTGGAATCAGACAAAGACACCAGCTATTAAGAGGCTTTGAATCTCATTAGTTCTAGTTATGTAGCTTTCTGTTATAAACACCGGTGCCAATTGTACTAATTAAATGCTAAATGAAATCTATGAGGTCTGCTCCCTTGTATGCAAAAGTCTTCTATCAGCCACTATTGGCCAACCAGTGGAGGATTACAAGAATCAGTATAGTCTGGTCAGAATTAAGAGATTGTAGAAACAATTTGGGAATTTAAAAACATTTATATTTACTTATTGGGTTCACAGGAACTAGGTCATCATGGCATTTAAATTAGAATTTTACGAAAACAAAATTGACTAAATAAATCACCCGATGCTTGGACCTCTGATTGTCATGTGACTGAGCACCATTCCTTTGGTATGTGGAACCCGCGTGACTTCACACAAAACAGAGAGAACACTTCAACTTGTTTTTCTTCTCTTTTTTTGCATAAAATGTAATATTTCCGCTAAACATCTTCATAACTCCTGATCGAATGTTCTGTTTCCGTGAAATGCCGAATTTTTACGTTAAACTCTAATCCCTTCATAGACTTCAAAGCTTAGACACTAAGAAGGCATGAGCATGCACGGTTGAATTTTGACAGTGGGGGAATTATGAAGAATAATCCACAAATGTATTGGTTACATCAAACATCACAGGACCCATCTGGTCCCGTGAAAATATAAAACGGTCGAAATGCGCAAGAAGATCCTCTGATTGAAGGACGACCCTCCTCACCACTGAGACAGTCACCAACATGTCAGGAGCTCAGTTCACTGGCTCTGAAGACAGTGGTGTTATCCGATGGATAATGTGCGTCCTCTACGGCTACACGTATTCCTGCTCATCCAGCTCTGGGAAGATTCCACACCCCATACTATAGCAGAATGCCTCTGCCGCAGGATTTATCACTGTTGAGCGCCAAGCGGCTCCAACAACTCACTGGTGGTTTAGTCAGCCAGTGCACAGTGCACTGCATTGTGAGAACTAATTTATTGTGCAAAGCTGCTTAGCAGAGATTTGACTATACAGTTTTACATTCTCTGCTGCTAGTGCATTACACCGTGCGTGTGTGCGTGTGTGTGTGTGCGTGTGTGTGTGTGTGTGTGTGTGTGTGTGTGTGCTCATAAGACCCATTCTCATAAGCTATCATGACTACAATTAGTTGATAGTTGGTAGGAAAGAGTCCCTTAATTAGATCCGAAACTGCTCCCAGATCTGCCAATAAACAGGAGGCCTTGCTGGTGACATTTCCCTCCTGGGAGCTCTGGGGCAGGTAGAGAACATCAGCGGGTGAAAGGAGAATGGTCTTGCATGCTTGCAACTAGACATAACAATTTGTATAACTAGCAGTCCAAATAAACTATTTACAGCAATGCTGATAAGAAAGTATTATTTACTGTGTTACACAGTACAAGCTATTATCTTGTACCGAGGCCCTTCTACAGTCATACCTGCAAACTAATGAGGGGTGAAAAAGGTGACAACGGTCATTTGATTGTCCATTTTGATTGACCTGCCATTATCTCTCCCTGTACTACAATATATATCCCTCCATGTATATCTAGTTAATTGACTGCCTGGTTCTTTTCCAGAAACGTTTCCCATCTTTCACTTTGGGAGGTTATGGAGGTAGTCAACCAAAAATGTCCAACCAAGGTTCCACAACTAGACACTCAAACTAACCAAAATGTTTTTACATTTTTTAATATTTTTTGTATTTTTACCATGCGGCAAGAAAGTTTCACATCATGCATGACGTATACATTGCAAACTGACAGTTAGCAAGACTAAAATAAAAGGTCCTGGTTATTCCATATATAATGTGCCCAGGTTATAATGTCATCCCTAGCCCAGCACATTAGTACTTTGACACTATACACAAATAAATAATATCCACATAAAATTGTTCAAGCCTCTGTAAGCATGCAATAGCAAAATAGAAGTACAACAGAACTACAGTGGAGTTACTCACCTCTGTTGTTGTGCAGGGGCTGTATTTACCTGCAGGGAAACAATACAGTGTTGTGATAAGAAGCAGATGTAAGCCGAAGCACAAAGCAGTTTACACACACAAACGCACAAACATGTGTGGTAACATAGCTGTTCCATTACAGTAAAAACAAATGTATGACTGACAGAAGTTAAGCGCAGGTGATGATGATCTTAGCTATTCATGTTTGAAAAAACAACATCTGAAAATCATGTGAAATCTACAATGTCTCATGATCCACAGCAATCACTGGCCTGACATGTATTCATCAACTTTAGCTGCTAAAGCACACATAGCTGAGAAACTCTGGTGGTTAATTTCAGTATCAATAGTTTTTTGTGTCACTGATGGAAACTCTCAGGCCTAATCAGGAACAGAGTCTAGAAATACTCTTACGGTCATAATGCAGCTGTATAGGATGAGGCATAGTCTATGCTACATTTCAACACAGCCCAGCTATTATACACCCTCTGTAGCACTCAGCACCAAGTCTGTTCATTCCCACTGGAAATGAACATGTTTGAGGGCTGTTCACAAACACATTGTTGCATTTCTAAACAGGCTTCATATTTCCCCAAACACCTGGACCCTGTAGTTTTTAGCAAATGTTCCTTAAACAGGAAGAAACTGAGCATTTGTTGGAGACATTGGTCAACTGAGGATTAATACATATTTGGTGTATCCAGATTAATTTAATTCTTAATTAATACTAGATACTTGGATACTCTTTGAAAAAAAGGGAAGACAGTGTCAAAAAATATACTTTGGTCGATGATTGGAAAGAAACAGTCTATCAAACTTTTGCTGATGCCAGTTGAAAAGCAGAGAAAAAACATATTCAGTTTGGATATCATTCAGGCTACTCCAGCAGCTACGCTCTCCCAAAAACGGTATCTACAAAGCACTAGCCTCTTTAGGAGATGTTTAGGAGCAGCGACTGCTGGATTCATGCATAACGCAGAAATCCTGCAGTACGGTGAATGGCGGCGAAGGAACACAGCACCCAATGGTGTATTCTGTTAATAGTTTTCTGACAACAATGTAATTGTTATTTGGATCAAGTCATAGTTGATTTTGGTTCATGAAATTGAAATGACTAAATTAATAATATAGAACCCCGCTGCCTTATCCTGTAAATGTATCATGTTCAGGTTTAGAGGAATTTTAAATAGCTTACTTATCAGTGATTAAATATTCCCAACCTCATTAAACTAAGTCTGGAAAAGTGCTCTGTGCTCATTACGCAAATTAGACCAGTTTTAATAAAAATACCTCTTCATCTCTAATCACTTCAGTGGTTTGTATAGCATGTGATCGGTAATGACAATGACTGTTTGCCTAGCTTAGTATAACAACTAATAACACATAAACAACCCTCGTCCACTTAAAAGTAGTTTTTTGGTGTAACAAATAAGAATGATGAAGCTTCAGTAAGCTAGCGTACCACGAAGATTTGAGGCAGGGAGAAACAGCGGTAGAGTGAAGGTATTCATGTTATGTTCGGCTGCTTTGGCGGTGCTATATGTTGATAGTTATTAAGCGTGTAGTAGTTAAAGAGAAAACAGCTAATTAAGGCTAGCGCCGTTTAGCTAGCGGATTCAAATCTCTGACGACTGTCAGAGAATGTCGTGTCCGCTCTGACAGTCACCATGGCAACATTGATCATCGCGCTTTGATCCTTGTGCACCGAAGCAGTATAAATAGGCGTGTTGTCCAGCAGAGCGGCACCGCGATGTGAAGCTCCCAGGTGGAGTGGGGGGGAGGTCCCCCGAATGCGAGGCGGGTTAACGTACCCATAAGTCTTGTGGCGTTTCGGTGAGTCACCTTGTGTGACTCCCGATTCAGAGCTGCATCCCTCGGATAGGGTGGAGCCTGGGCTGCTCACAGAGAGGCGGTGGGATTGACTTGTGGACCCCACAGAAGGAGTGGGGGGGATTGGCCCCCCCTCCCGGGATGGGGCGGTTTGGTGGGTTTCACCTTGTGTGATTCTCCTACACCACATCCCGGGGTGGGGTGGGGTTCACAGAAGAGGGCGAGGAGGAGAGAGGAAATATATATATATATATATATATATATATATATATATATATATATATATATATATATATATATATATATATATATATATATATATACATACATATATACATATTTATACACATACATATACATATATATGTATGTATACATGTATATGTATGTATATATATATATATATATATATATATATATATATGTATATGTATATGTATATGTATATATATATACACTACCGTTCAAAAGTTTGGGGTCACTTAGAAATGTCCTTATTTTTCAAAGAAAAGCATGTTTTTTTAATGAAGATTACATTAAATTATTAAGAAATGCACTCTATACATTTATAACGTGGTAAATGAATATTCTAGGTTGAAACATCAGTTTTAATCAAATTAAATATCTACACGGTTGTATAGAGGCCCATCTCCAGTGTTCTAATGGCACATTGTGTTATCGCCTTAGAAGACTAACGGAGGGTTAGAATTTTAGAAAACCCTTTTGTTATGTTAGCACAGCTGAAAACAGTTATGCTGGTCAGAGAGGCTTTTCAACTGGCCTTCCTTTTGAGCTTGAAGTCTGAAGAACACAATTCATATTTAAAATAAAAATCATTGTTTCTAACTTTGTCAATGTATTTACTATATTTTCTATTCATTTTGCAATTCATTGGATAAATAAAAGTGAGTTTTCATGGAAAACAAGAAATTGTCTAGCTGTATATAATCAATGCTATCATGGCTATCAAGTGTTGACAAAAGATTGTAAAAAGGAACCAAATAGAAGTTTTATGTATTACTATTATAGATAAATATACCAGTATCGTATTTATGGTATCATACGTATTTATGGTTTTGTATCCGATCATTGACTTTGTGAGAATGGTGGACCTATTGTTCTCTTAAAATGTTTATCTTTATGTAAATGTGTGGTCAGAATAATCAAATGACCGTAGTTCATAAGTGTGGCAACAAAAAAAGTCACCAGCACACAAAAATATACCTTGGGAGATGATTGGAAATAAACTGTCAATCAAACTTTTGCTGATGCCAGTTGAAAAGCAGAGAAAAAACATATTCAGTTTGGATATCATTCAGGCTACTCCAGCAGCTACGCTCTCCCAAAAACGGTATCTACAAAGCACTAGCCTCTTTAGGAGATGTTTAGGAGCAGCGACTGCTGGATTCATGCATAACGCAGAAATCCTGCAGTACGGTGAATGGCGGCGAAGGAACACAGCACCCAATGGTGTATTCTGTTAATAGTTTTCTGACAACAATGTAATTGTTATTTGGATCAAGTCATAGTTGATTTTGGTTCATGAAATTGAAATGACTAAATTAATAATATAGAACCCCGCTGCCTTATCCTGTAAATGTATCATGTTCAGGTTTAGAGGAATTTTAAATAGCTTACTTATCAGTGATTAAATATTCCCAACCTCATTAAACTAAGTCTGGAAAAGTGCTCTGTGCTCATTACGCAAATTAGACCAGTTTTAATAAAAGTTCCTCTTCATCTCTAATCACTTCAGTGGTTTGTATAGCATGTGATCGGTAATGACAATGACTGTTTGCCTAGCTTAGTATAACAACTAATAACACATAAACAACCCTCGTCCACTTAAAAGTAGTTTTTTGGTGTAACAAATAAGAATGATGAAGCTTCAGTAAGCTAGCGTACCACGAAGATTTGAGGCAGGGAGAAACAGCGGTAGAGTGAAGGTATTCATGTTATGTTCGGCTGCTTTGGCGGTGCTATATGTTGATAGTTATTAAGCGTGTAGTAGTTAAAGAGAAAACAGCTAATTAAGGCTAGCGCCGTTTAGCTAGCGGATTCAAATCTCTGACGACTGTCAGAGAATGTCGTGTCCGCTCTGACAGTCACCATGGCAACATTGATCATCGCGCTTTGATCCTTGTGCACCGAAGCAGTATAAATAGGCGTGTTGTCCAGCAGAGCGGCACCGCGATGTGAAGCTCCCAGGTGGAGTGGGGGGGAGGTCCCCCGAATGCGAGGCGGGTTAACGTACCCATAAGTCTTGTGGCGTTTCGGTGAGTCACCTTGTGTGACTCCCGATTCAGAGCTGCATCCCTCGGATAGGGTGGAGCCTGGGCTGCTCACAGAGAGGCGGTGGGATTGACTTGTGGACCCCACAGAAGGAGTGGGGGGGATTGGCCCCCCCTCCCGGGATGGGGCGGTTTGGTGGGTTTCACCTTGTGTGATTCTCCTACACCACATCCCGGGGTGGGGTGGGGTTCACAGAAGAGGGCGAGGAGGAGAGAGGAAAGAGGGCATATATATACACATACATATACATATATATGTATGTATACATGTATATGTATGTATGTATATATATGTATGTATATATATATATATATATATATATATATATATATATGTATATGTATATGTATATATATATACACTACCGTTCAAAAGTTTGGGGTCACTTAGAAATGTCCTTATTTTTCAAAGAAAAGCATGTTTTTTTAATGAAGATTACATTAAATTATTAAGAAATGCACTCTATACATTTATAACGTGGTACATGAATATTCTAGGTTGAAACATCAGTTTTAATCAAATTAAATATCTACACGGTTGTATAGAGGCCCATCTCCAGTGTTCTAATGGCACATTGTGTTATCGCCTTAGAAGACTAATGGAGGGTTAGAATTTTAGAAAACCCTTTTGTTATGTTAGCACAGCTGAAAACAGTTATGCTGGTCAGAGAGGCTTTTCAACTGGCCTTCCTTTTGAGCTTGAAGTCTGAAGAACACAATTAATATTTAAAATAAAAATCATTGTTTCTAACTTTGTCAATGTATTTACTATATTTTCTATTCATTTTGCAATTCATTGGATAAATAAAAGTGAGTTTTCATGGAAAACAAGAAATTGTCTAGCTGTATATAATCAATGCTATCATGGCTATCAAGTGTTGACAAAAGATTGTAAAAAGGAACCAAATAGAAGTTTTATGTATTACTATTATAGATAAATATACCAGTATCGTATTTATGGTATCATACGTATTTATGGTTTTGTATCCGATCATTGACTTTGTGAGAATGGTGGACCTATTGTTCTCTTAAAATGTTTATCTTTATGTAAATGTGTGGTCAGAATAATCAAATGACCGTAGTTCATAAGTGTGGCAACAAAAAAAGTCACCAGCACACAAAAATATACCTTGGGAGATGATTGGAAATAAACTGTCAATCAAACTTTTGCTGATGCCAGTTGAAAAGCAGAGAAAAAACATATTCAGTTTGGATATCATTCAGGCTACTCCAGCAGCTACGCTCTCCCAAAAACGGTATCTACAAAGCACTAGCCTCTTTAGGAGATGTTTAGGAGCAGCGACTGCTGGATTCATGCATAACAACGCAGAAATCCTGCAGTACGGTGAATGGCGGCGAAGGAACACAGCACCCAATGGTGTATTCTGTTAATAGTTTTCTGACAACAATGTAATTGTTATTTGGATCAAGTCATAGTTGATTTTGGTTCATGAAATTTAAATGACTAAATTAATAATATAGAACCCCGCTGCCTTATCCTGTAAATGTATCATGTTCAGGTTTAGAGGAATTTTAAATAGCTTACTTATCAGTGATTAAATATTCCCAACCTCATTAAACTAAGTCTGGAAAAGTGCTCTGTGCTCTCATCACGCACATTAGACCAATTTTAATAAAAGTTCCTCTTCATTTCTAATCACTTCAGTGGTTTGTATAGCATGTGACCGGTAATGACAAGACTCCTCCCACAGAGCCATGTTGCATGAATGTACTCCCTTCAAAAAGAAGACCCGCTTAAATGTTCCCCCGGGCTACATCTGCCCAGCTTTTACTTTATGAATAAACAGCCTCCTGACAGATAACCCTGGAAATAACTTGAGCTGTTTTGTCTTGTGACGCGCAGAAAAAACGCAACATCACAACAGCGATGCCGTCATCTCAAAGTCCTCGACGTCAGCATCAGCAGGTTGGAATGCCACGCGGCTGAAGAAGAATGAACAGTGTGACCTGAGCACTGCAAGAGAGGAGGAGCAGATGAACCAATGGGCTTTCTTAACTGCTCTATAACGACTGGGGCAGGATATTAAAAATATTTGTCATAAAAAGTTGCCGGCTTTCATGATGAATTCAGATGTGATACAAATTGATACCCTTTTAATAAAACACTCGGCAAACATACAAGATGAGCAATGTTGACAAAATCTTATGTCGCAATATAGGATTTGTGACTTGATAAGATTGTAAGATAAACATGCTGTATTGTTATTATAGGATTTTATGATAACAATATATATATATATATATATATATATATATATATATATATATATATATCCTGATGACAATATACATCACAATAGAGCATGTTTTCTGGTAATTCACTAAATAAATGGTCTATATGAAATAACCAAATGGTTTTGTATGCTCCCGTGAGAGTAAAATACTCGACAGATGAAAAGTATACAGAGCATTTTAGGGGTTTAATTAAACCCGTCAAAGAAGGTTTAGTTAGTGTAGTTGGGATCACTTTAGGTGATGTGATTGTGTATCTCTCCTGATATATGATTTAGTCACAATATTTTTAATTATCACCCGGCCCAAGGCGTACGTGGTAAAGAGTGGGTCAAAACACCAACCATGTCGGTTCAGAAGTCCTAAATCCTTTAAATAATGTTGCCATAGATTTATCTAATTATTTATATAAATGAGTTTATCTGACTGGAGCTTGTGCATCGGGGAGAGGAAGAGACAGAAAGAGAAATCCTGTGCTGAACAGCACAGTTAACTGTCCATTAGAAGAGCAAATCACCTTGAAAATGGAGAGCATTTGTGTGGTCGCAATGAACTGATCAAAACAATTGCAAAACACTCCCAGAACGACTTGGACTGAAGACGTGCACAGCAGGGATTCCCAGCCAGAGACTTCATAACTCGTCATGGGGTTCATGGAAGGATTGTGGGGAAGAAATGAAGACTTGATTATAGTTAGCTAATGAATGATCACTTTCAATAGTCTGATAAAAGTTATGGATACATGTTTAAAATACAGACTTTGCAAGATAATGCCTTTCGCCATATGTGTTTACATAAGTGTGTTTCATAATTTGCACTTTTGGTGTGTAATGTGAAGAAAGCAGTAAGATGTTCGAGACATCGTTTTGGCAGCAGGTCATCTGAATGCACAGATGACCATCATTTGACCTTCATCTCCTCTCACTATTCTCCTCCTCTCAATACTTTCAATAGAAAACAAATGCATTTAAACTCCTTTATTTTATTTTTCAGATTCACGAGAAAGATCATTATGAAAGGAGAAATCCTTACAATATTAAACACTTTTGTAAGACTGTATGTGTTATTTTTCACTGTAAGACAAATTATTTAGAGCTGATGTACTGATTTGTTATTTTATTCCAATTGTAAATAACCTGTATGTTATGTACAGCAGCCTGTATAGGTATATTATTATATGTGTGTGTGTGTGTGTGTTTTATGCAAGTTTTATTTTCTATTTGTTTTGTGATAAAAAATACAAAAAAGATGTTCATCTGTGAAATTGCAACATGATTACTGAATCGATGATGTAAAATGATGCAAGTTGCAAATACAAATGCCCCCAAAACATGTTTAACTACAACAAGTCGATACATTTCGCATGATGTGAAATCAAGTAATAAAAGCCTTGACTCCCTCCCTTTATGGTCGCTTCTGTGCTTCTAAAAATACCCCCATTCATTCTATGCATACAGTATATACACCTACAGGCCACAACTGGCATAATCCTTTCAAGAAATGCAGCACAGTTATCAAACCAAAGGCCAAAAAAACGAGCAGTGTTCCTTATAGAGTGTGTGTGTGTGTGTGTGTGTGTGTGTGTGTGTGTGTGTGTGTGTGTGTGTGTGTGTGTGTGTGTGTGTGGGTGGGGGGGGTTACAGTATGCAGTGAGCGTGCCAAACCTCTGCTCCCATCTTCAGACCGACAATGCTGATCACACTGCAGTGTCATCTGTTTGTTTTTTGTTTTTCATATCATGGTTGATATATTTATGCTCGGCAAATAGAAACATTGGAACTGTGTGCATGTACAAATGACCATAACTCAGTTTACCCCTTATGCATCGGCCCCATGCATGCACGTTTCAGCTTGCAATAATAACATCGGCTTGTTATGTGAAGTGTGAAACAGGCTGAGAGGCCTTCAATGAGAGATGGAGCCTCAAAAAGGAAGCGTGAACATCTGTGAGAACCACTACATCATGTCAGTGATCAGATGTAGTTGGGCCCCATGACTTTTTGCATATTGGAGATTATTACACTATGTTGACTGTTGATTGTTGTTGTTTTGTTTGTCTGTCTAATGTACACACCAGCCGCCAAGTCAAATCCTTAATGTGTCTAACACACGTAGAAAATCAATGTTTCTGATTCTGATTATTACACATATTACATGAGGGCTTATACACATAGTGATGTAAGTATGCAGGCTGTCTCTCTTACACACCATTACTTGAAATGCACGTGATGGTCTGGCCTAGATTGCGAGTAGGCGCACTCATTCTTACATACTATTTTACCTGGACAGTCCCGGTGTTCCACCCTCACGGACCCGTCTTTCTGTATCCTGACATTCCCCGGTCCGGATATCCTCCTTGGAGCCTCCGCCGACGATGCTCCGGCTGCTGCGGCGGCGTCGGAGGAGCTCCCCATCATTCGGTGCCCCTTCGCCAGCGTCCTGCAGCACTGGTAGCACACCGCCCATGCCTGCTCCTCGTTGATGGGCTGGCTGTAAAGCCGGAGTATCTCTTCCAGGGAGAGACCCTCCACGGTTGCCTCCTCCGCCGAGTTCATCGCGCTGCGACGCTGCTGCTCATCCCGGTGAGTCGCCGAGGCATCGTCGCTCAGCCCTCCATGGTCCCCGCGTCGCGGCTCCGCCATCCTTTCATTCTCTCAGCGACGGAGGAGGAGGAGGCGAGCAGGTCCAGGCCGATAAGTGAGAGAGAACCTTGGCATGGATACTTCTCGCTCCCGCTGTCTGGGGGCCGGTAGATGTGTCCCTTCTCGCGCCGACGCCTCGTCGAGGTCTCGGTACCGCACGGTCACAAGACGGTCGGTGTGCGTGTGTGCGTGTGTCTGTGTGTGTGTGTGTGTGTGTGTGTGTGTGTGTCTGTGTGTGTGTGTGCGCGTGTGCGTGTGCGTCTAACTCTTCCATCACATGATCTCTCTTTTTTAAATCTTTTTTTCATTAATGCTTTATTGTGTGTTTGTCTTATTTATCTGTCTCATGTACTTTCTCTCTTTTGTAAATCATTAGATATCAAAAGGCTCCACACACTTAATTGCAATATTAGTTATTTATTAAGTGTCACAGTTCAACTCTTGATGTTAAACGGCGGTTGGCATCCATATATTTCGTGCATTACCGCCACCTTCTGCTCCGGAGTATATAAGAAAGTAGGGCTCTCTTTACCCCCCAAAAGTACTTACAGTGCATCCGGAAAGTATTCACAGCGCTTCACTTTTTCCACATTTTGTTATGTATGCTGTACCCTTATTCCAAAATGGATTAAATTAATTATTTTCCTCAACATTCTGCACAAAAACCCATAATGACAAAGTGAAAACTATTTTTTTGCAAATTGTTGCTGTATACCCTGGTGTATATTTGGATGGCTTTTCTCCCATTAACCTTGACCAACTGTCTTCAACACTTTCCACTTCTAAACCATCTAACTGTCTCTTGAACCCCATCCCGACAAGGCTGCTTAAAGATGTTTTGCCTTTAATTGGCACTTCTCTATTCGATATTATCAATGTGTCATTGTTAACAGGCCATGTACCACATTCCTTCAAAGTAGCTGTAATTAAACGTCTCCTGAAGAAGCCCACCCTGGATCTAGAGGTGTTGGCTAACTACAGACCACTCTCCAACCTCCCCTTCCTCTCTAAGATCCTTAAGAAACTAGTTGCACACCAGTTGTGTGATTTTCTACCTCATAATAGTTTATTTGCAAAGTTTCAGTCAGGATTTAGAAAATACCACAGCACAGAGACAGCACTGGGGGAAATTGAAAATGACTTTCTAATTGCATCAGATAAAGGACTCGTCTCTGTACTGGTCTTGTACGACCTTAGTGCTGCATTTTTCACGATTGACCACGACATCCTATTACAGAGACTAGATCAGTCGATTGGCATTTCAGGCAAATCTCAAGGACTGCATTTCTTCTCAAAAAGATGCAGAAAGACTGGTTTCTGCATTTGTAAATTGCAGACTAGATTACTGCAACTTCTTATTACCAGGCTGCTCTAATAAGTCTCTTAGGTCCCTCCAGTTGATCCAGAATGCTGTAGATCATGTACTCACTAAAAATAAGAAAAGAGATCACTTTACTCCTGTATTAGCCGCTCTGCACTGGCTCCCCGTAAAATCAAGAATCACATTCAAAATTCTTCCTCCTCTGTTGCTCTCCTGAGGGTTTCTTCCCTTTATTTTCCCTGTGAAAGGATTTTTTCTATTTCTTGGGAGTTTTTTATGTGGGACAGGGACGTCTTATGTGTACAGATTGTAAAACCCTTTGAGGCAAATTTGTCATTTGTGATATTGGGCTATGCAAAATAGACTGAATTTAATCGAATAATACAACTGTGTCTCTGTTGTTTGCGGTAAAAAATGTGCAATTTTCCCGTCACCCATACATCATTACTAGTGTCAGTTGCACCTGTGCCCCATATATAAATGATCTGCCACCCGTGGTCAACCTGACATAGACACCACAGTGACCACACTCATGCACATGATACAGACTTGACGAATGGCTCCTACAATTATTGCTATACGTTGTCCCCTTAAAAACATGGTGTTACCTCTACACTGATTGATCCAGCATTGACTCAATAATGCTAAACACCTCAGAGAGATGCTGTGTTGTGACACAGCCTTACTAAGATCTTTGTTAGAACATTGTTCTTTCATAAGATATTTTATGGAGTGCTGTGTGTAGATCTCTTGTATGACTTGATGCCATTTTAAAGTCATTGGACACACATACTTGTATGTAGTGAAAAGTACTTTCTCAAAATGTACCTAATGCGAGTGTCTCCACTGTACTTCATACTTCTATTAGCCCACATTTCAATGAAAAAGGTTTTGCAATATAGGCTTATTCAATAGTTAGGGTTAAATACAAGATCAGTGAGTGAAACATGATGCATAGTGGGGTATTAAATGTCTCTACAAGTGGCTCTACCCTCGACCAAAATTATGAACAATGAATCATCGACATAACATGAACACGTTTCATATTGTGTGCATTTGACCCTTTAATAGACGGTTTGGCTTCCAACCTGTTCAATCAAGGACCTCATCTGTCTGTCTAGTGCCCCCTGCTGGTCAAATCTCCAGCGGTCCTCCATGTTGGAAACCAGTCCTTCAGACTGCCGATGATCACGAGTCATCACGAGGCTTCTTAGAATCTGTTTACAACACCGTGTCGGACATTTCTCTTTTTCGTTGCTCCCATAAGGAACGCTACAGGAGAACATTCCTACCAACGGCCATGAGGCTTTATAACAAAGCACCTCCTGCCAGAAACCTGCAATACCTCACTGTATATATTCACATTCATACTTACACTGTTGATCTGCACTGCACTCATTTCATTTAATTTACACTACACACATACACACACTTTGCATTTTGCACACTGTCTATATATATATATATATATATATATATATATATATATATATATATATATATATATAATTTATTTTTACATTGCTGTATTCACATATATGTTTTATATATACACACATATATATTTTATTTTATTTTGTATTTTATATTTCACTTTGCATACTGCACAGTCACTTTCTTTCTTATATCTATATTTTATTGTGTTTAGTTTATCGGTGCTACTATGTCAACAAATTTTCACTTGGGGATTAATAAAGTATATTTCTATTCTATTCTATTCTATATGCACATCACCATGAGGCTCACACCGTGTTCATATTGATTTGTTTTTGTTTGTTTAACCTATATTTATTTTGCCAGGATAGTCCCATCAAGATATATAAATCTCTTTTCTGAGGGAATCCCAGACAAAACAAGGAGCATAACATTTGCACACACAAAAGAACAAATATCAGACTTTCACATATCTAAAGTGAAATATTGTTTATATATACATAATTTAAATCCCTTCACAAATGCACACATTTTATATGATGTATTCATCGATCATATTTAATCACTTTACACACAACACTCTGATACAGATCTTATTGAACAGCAAATATACACAACATGAGACGACAACAAACACACACTTGTATCGCATCCTTGTTACACAAAGCTACCCCACAATCTAATCAACACTTTTCAGGTCTGGTTGCCGTGGTTAACAGTGATAACATGTCAAACAAAACCTCTGAACAGTAAGGGTGTAGCTCTCCATATAAGCCGGCGCATGTGGAATGACACAGTAAAGATACATTTTCAACATGATTTCTTAATCCGTTTCACATCAAAAAAAGAAGAAAAAACAACTGTAAACAAGAACAATAATTAAAATTGTTTCTTTTTTGAAGTGGTAAAAAGCGGTAGAAGCTTGTCGTTGGGAAGTTTCACTACAAGGAATGAACATGCAGCACTTTCATTCAAGCAGCTGATGGTGCGGAGAGGGGCCGTGGTTTGGAGAAGTGAGGAGCTAACTTATTATCAACACTCAGCATTGAGACAACATCGGTAAAGGGTTAAACCTTAAAGTCAAACAGGTTGCAGTTGATTTTGTCATAGACGTAAGGATAATACTCCTGCTGGCTCAGGTTCAGGCCCGGGATGTCAAACGTAGCCTGACAGAAAAAGACATTTGAGGCCGTTATTATGTGTCAGCTGCCGTTTTCTAAACAATGAACGCCACCACGAGGTCTCATGAAAAACACAACTTAAAACTTTTAACTCTTTTCTTAAAATAAGTTTATTATTAGTTACTCAGTATCTTATTGTAACTAATAACTTAAATTCATATATTTGTTGAAAATCAAACAAAATGGCATTTTTTCCACATATAAGCCCTGATTTTATATAATAGTAGTAATATACTTAGGCTGAGGGCATATCTTCCAAGTGCATTGTGGGTTGATAGAAAATGTGTATGTACATTTGCACCGGTGTGTGTTTGTGTGTCTGTGTTTGTGTATACATATATATATATATATACAGATATGTTTGTGGTTGTCACATATGTATCACTTGTTTATCTGTGTTCTTTAAGAGAACATAATGAAGTGTAAATAATAAACAAAACATATTCATACAATATTGTCTAAAGACTGTAATATCAACCAATGCAGCATTATGCCTCAATATAAAACATTGTTTGGTACAAGTTTTTAATTTGTTAACACACTTAAAAGCTGCTTTTGAAATATTGTGTAATGTGGCTTTAAGATACACGTTCTATTGTTGAACTACTATTTAGCAATGCATTACCATATATATTTACGTCTAAAATAACTACAAAGAATAGTATTGAAGGTTAATTCAAATGAATTTTAGTATTAAAAACTAAAAGTCTCTGTGAAATATACTTTGCGATAATTGTACATACCAAATGAATATTGTGTATCCAAACTTCTGTAAGATAATCCTATTATATGTATTTTTTTGTAGCACATGACTATGTTGCAGCATTTTTCTTGTTTCAAAATATTACCAAAGTACTCACGTCGATGATAGCTGCTGCACTGCTGTCCAGATGTTTGTACAGATCATTCAGTACCTCCCTCAGCTTTTTCATGGTCTTCTTGCTTGGTTGCAGGAGCATGGCCTGAAAGTTCACCGGCAGCCCATACCTGGAGTACAACATGACACAAATATGTAATGCTTGGTTTTTTAACTGCTGCCAGTTTATAATTAGTTATATGTATCAGAACGTATGGTTGAGTACCTCAAAACAGATTCCACAAACACCCTCAGTGCTTTGATGTGAATCCATGCAATGAAGGCTTCACTGAAGTTCACTTTCAGCCATCGGACCAGCGGGCCCTGCAAAGCAGATGCAGATTAGGGTCAGACCTTTTTTTGGAATGTGTCCCAAAAAGGAGAGGAAAGGATTTGCAATCAACAAGAAAACATTTTGGGTTTCTCATAACGTTCAAAACGTTAATACTTTTATCTTCATAATTAACTAAAAATGAATCCACCGGCTGCTCAGAAAAACATTAAGTATGTTTGGCCATAAGAAAACATTGGCACATTTTGCATTGTAAATGATAGGTTACTACGGCACGCCAAACCACCTGTGTGGTTCCTTGAATAGATCAGAAGGAGACCTAAAGTACAAAGTGTGAAATGAATCAATGAGCAAAGCATTGTAAACACATATCCAAGAGAAAGCTGAATACACCAACACTGTTTGCAACAAAAAACGTCACAAAATGATTTCCTGTTCCACCACTTACAAACTGCTTCTTCTTATCCGTGGAGAGGCGTGTCATCTCCTCTTTGTCTGCTTTCATCTCCTCCTCGTTATACTGAAAGTCTCTCACTGTGAACCTAGAAACAAGATGTCGAGGGTAGAAATCAGATTCATTTGATCGTGAATACTTCTGTATGTGTATAAAAGTTACAAATATAAACACTGTAATCCCCGCCCAGTGGATATATTTAGTCAGAGCTATTTATATTTGTCTTCTTTTAAACACGCTTTAGACCTCTTGCCAATGACAGCACACATCATCTGTATGACGACTCCTACTTGTTCTCTCTGGCTTTGTGTTTGAAGTCGTCAATGGCTTTCAGGAACAGAGTGACGCTAAACAGTCCACTGTCATTGTCTTCAAATAGCAGACTAGACGAAACACAAAGGTACTTGTTATGCGACTGTTATGATGTTCATGACAAATTGTAGATCAATGCCTGTATACGTATTAAATAAAAAATAAACAAATATGACATCACTCACTTTGAGGATCGTGGCACCACCATCTCAGCCAGTGTTTCATATGTTTTCTGCCACTCAACATATGCCTGCCTGAAGGAAAAGAGGACGGGAGACAATCAGAGCACATCTCATCTCCCTCTCTCCTGATGCATTTTAGAGAAATAATACTCACTTTGGTACAACTACCAGCATAGTGATGAGGTACTCGGAGTCGAGAACAAAGTCTTCCTTCTTGACGATATCGGCAAGGCTCCTGGTCAGCAGGCTCCCCCTAGTGGCACAAGAGAGTGTAACAGCATAGTCGCAACGCAGAGAACGTGTTGACGAACACTACTCAGGGTACGCGGTAGTAGATGATCCATTAAAGTTCATATATTTTGCCATTTGATGACGTGCACATTAGTACATGTGGGTCACTCACGCATTCTTCCTCTCCAAGTTCTGCAAGTTTCCCTTCAGGTTGTTGTAGGCGGATGCTCTGGCCTTCAGGTCATTGTCAATCTGGGTTACTTGCTGGGAAAAAATGTGCATGAGATTATTTACGACTGACGAATAAAATGCAGAGTGACATGACCTTTAAGGCTCTGCTCAAAGCCTCTATAGGTGCTGGGTGTGTCCTACAGTCAAGTTCTACCACTGACCAGTAGACTACAAACATACACAGACAATTCACAGCAATATCTGTACTATAAATATTGACAAATTTACATGCAGACGCAGAAACTTACCTTTGCGATTATTTCAGAGATGTTTTTAAGAGACTGTTTGATGGGATATTTTGCCATGTCCCATTGGAATCTGGTAATATAGGTGACAAGATCAACTGGGGAAAAACAAGACAACAAGAGACCTGTCAGGCTATAATCATCTTATTATCAGATAATAATGAGACAGAAGATGGGTAAAGCTACAATTAAATTAGATCGTGATTTTAGATCCGATAGGAATTTTAAAGGATTGTTAAGAACATTTAGAACAACATCAGTGTGGCTTAGGTGTTATTAGCATTACTGTCCAGTTAACTTTTCTTTGCATTCTGAAAGCTTGTTTTGGTGCTAAAATGATCTTGAGACGTTGTGTTACTCGTCAGTGTACCTCCGTTGGCCAGCAGGTTCTCCTGCACTTTGTCTCGACTGTCTTCCAGCACATCAGCCATGTACTGAGCAACCTTCTTCACCACACTGTGAACAACCGGGAGACATTAAAACAACGGCATGCCAACGCAAACCAAACGTTTTCCCTGCACATGCTCACGCATGCCGCCGCGACCGTGTCCCCAAGATTCTGTGCAAACACACTCATCAAAAGATTTCACATATTCCCGTTTAGGGAATTTCCTGACGAGGCAATTTATAATATGGCAGACTTGCAGAGGCTCAGAATGTTTAACTGTTGGGTAGCAGATCGAAGCAGAACCGTATCTACAGCAGTGAAGCCAGGGAGACACTGACAGCCTTCTACCTCAAGCCTAAAAAGTTCATAAGAAAGTACATCTGCTACTTCACTATCTATTGAAAGATTTGTATGTTTCAAAAGGACAACAAACCAAAATATATTAAAATAATCCAACTAAAACTCCAATAAAATGCATTAATTAATGGGTGCAATTTTGAAGAATTCAGTAGTTCTTCCCAGAAATGATGGACGGAAACTTCCAAAAAGGAACTAGGTTAAAGGCTTTAGTCAGACAAAGTGAAAACGTGTCTTTCTCGCAGTCTACAGAGGAAGCAAAGTAAAGCTGTGGATGTCAGTATTTCCAAAAGGCTAAAAATTACACAAGTCATCGGGTATTTATATTTGCCTGGGAAGAAAAGGGCTGCTGGTGTGTCACCCAACTGTAAATTGACAAGTTTAGATAGCGAGGCCCGCTAGCCTACTGTTACAAGGTAAGCGTATGGATTAGAGAATGGGTTAGGGGTGCTACGTAGGTTAGGAGATGTTTTCATCATGCACTAAAACAGTAATTATTTAGATATTAGCCAGGTTCATTCCGGACACAACAGTCAATAGTCAGAACACAACAGGCGGCATACCTTTCAACAAAACTGTCTAATTTGGCCAGTTCATCCGACAGCCCAACCAAGACATCAAGGGTCCCCACCTGTTTTTGAACACAAAAAGTCAAACATTAGCACATTAAAATTTGAGATTTGTCAGCCCTGATATGTGCACCGTTTTGAAGCCGGGTCAACTGGGTTGTGTTTGAATATTGACATCTGAGGTACAGTCCGCCTACAGTGACATCCAGTGGGGGGCCCTGTGTGCTTATGATGGCACTGCTTTATCCGTGGCAACTCATCCGTCGCTAACGGTTCAGGGAGAAAATCGCAGCCCACAAGGCTGCGAGGTCAGCGGGGTTACTTCACCTTCGGCACAGAGAGTAACCAAACCAGCCGAGCCGCTCTGTAGACAAAAACTTGACCAAAACCAGCCGCTTCAACATGCAGGTGACGGATCTGTGTGCAGACTGACAGGTGAGTGATTTGAGCCTAGACAAGTACAAAACCACACTTTTTCTGTGATGAAAAACAACTATGAATTGTGCAAGATAGAAATGCATGTGCACATTCTATTGCTCGAGTCAAAAGATGAATTACTACGAAGTAATGGCCCTGTATTTCAGCAGGGGAGAGAGGCCCACTCACCTTGAGGTCTGGGATGTTGAACTTGTGATTAGACGAGAGGTTGTTGGTACGTGTGGTGGCTGCCATCATGGTGTCCCATGTTTGCTGGCAGGTCTTCTCTCCCGGTGCAGAGATTAACCAAAACTCTGTCATGGTTTCGACAGCACAGGAGCAACTCGAGACAAACTGAGAGGAAGACTGAATTCAGACTCATGTGTGTTGTGTGATGATGCAGCTCATGAATCACAGAGAAACACCGAGTTTGTCTCTGTAGCAACAGCACTGATGTGGTTACAGTACAGGTCTTGCGTGTGTTTACATGGCTCCTGTCTTAAGCTACATCTGAGCTCCAAGAAGCTGCTGTGCTTTTTACCACTAAGCTAGTGAGCACTTTAAACCAGGCTAACCCACACAAGAAGGAGCTCATCGAGTCTATTAACTACAGGCCATTGTATCATTGTCAGTATTGCTACCTGACGTTATAGCCCTAGAAAAGAAGTGAACGATAACGTTACTGTATATAAAATAAAGAAAGCTAACAACAAAAAAGATGGTTTAAGGTCAAGCAACATCTAGCGGGGATTAGCTACCCGTTAGCCACGTAGCTTTGCTCACGACAACAACAACAGCAGAGGTAATCATGCTAGTGTTTAATAATTTCACTCACCTGTAAATATCAAATATGGCAGTTCGGAGTGAAACAAATATATAGCTGTCTATGGCTTGATCATGTTCATAGTTGCCATTCAATACAGTTGTCGAGGTCTCCTGACAGCAGCATCAGAGTCAGCTGATCTGCCAGAGGAACCGGAAGTCCTCTCACACGCTCTACTCGCTCCGCAGCGACTCCAGCCGGTGGACAGCAGGTACTGCAGGTGACTGGACCCATAAACTGTGATGCGGATTCTTTCTGAGTGAGTTTGATGCTGAGATTCAATGACATGCGATAGAGGCCAGGCCATTTAGATAAAGGAGGGTCTCCGTGACTCTGCAATGGTCATTCAAGATTGTATGAATGCCATGCAATGAATACATTGTTACTCTTGATTTGGAATTTAACCACATTTCCTGAATTACAAGATGTGATGAGAACTCCAACCCCACACTTGTGCGTCAGTCCACATCTCAAGTGCATTATTATCTTATAGGAGAAGCACAAGGGCGATCTCGGATGCTAAGTCAGCAAGCATTCGAGGCTTTCGAGTTGCTATATTTGGAAAAGCCGACTCCGGTTTCCTGACTTTGGGTGTCTCCTGCACAGAAACATGTTTATCGTTCAGTGGGTCTGGGTTCATTGTTTGGGACACAATGGTGGGTCTGCCTGGAGCCAACCCTCAACATCAAACAGCAGGTCAAGTTTGCCCATGGCTGGTCGGGAAGTTATAAGGACACACTCACACACACACATGCACACACACATACTCAAACACACACACACACACACACACACACACACACCATAATCAGTCTGTCTGCAGAATGCAGATTGCAGCTGAGAGTCTGGTGTGTGTTCTCCCTCATATTCAATAGGAGAGAAAAGTGTTGTTTACCAATGAATAAATACAAAATAATTTACAAGCTTGCCATCCCCTCACACACACATATCATTTAACTGTGTCACCTTCCATGGACTAACAGAGCTCTCTGAAAACCATCACAGCAACTCATACACCAGTGACCTCAAATCACATCATCTTCTCCAGGTCTTTAGAAAACGATCCCAGTTTCTTATTCTAGTTCTTAAACAACTTGTGCGCTTCATGGATGAAGCCGTTTATCTCTATATGCTTTGTAGACACTGTCTCACTGCCAAATCACGTATTACATTTTGGCCACTTGGACTATAGTGACCGACTGTTTATAGAAATTCAAACACGGTCACATATACACACATCCTGCAATGGATCAACACTCACATGTGCAAATCCATTGCAGGATTTGTGTGCAATATTTGCACTATATCTGTGCAGCTGCATGTCCACACATCTCAATACACATGGAGATTCTCCAACATGACTTGAAGAATATATTAAAAAACATAATGTAACATAATCTGTATTTGCCTTTGTTGAAGTGATTGTCTCAGAAACAATATACTTTAAATAAACAACATATTATGAAGTCAACTTACACAAAGGGATGTTTTGCACCTATTAAGAATGACTTATACTGCAATCTATCTTGGCTGAGAGGAAACAAGGGGTGAAATGTCCCAAACAATTTTAAAGATTGGGTTATTGTTTGACAATCCTGGAATATCTTGCTATATCCCCCCGCCACTTTGATAATATTGTTGAAAATGACAAGTCCTGGGAAAGCCCAGTGATAGGTGCTTCCTTGTTTGTGGCATATTGTAGAACCCCCCAAAAATGTAGACATTTTACAATATTTTTTATATGTTAACTTTTAAGAAATGTCTATGTAGTTGTCAACAAATGGACGGTCACTAGAGTTCTGGGATCAGATTGTTTTAATGAGATAGCTTTTGTGTATTTGTTTGACCTGCTTAACATTCAGATCAGTGTGAGGAAAAGTTTGTTCGGAGGTCCTTTTACTGAGCAACATTCTTTGGCAAGAAGACCTGATGAGTGACTTAACAACACGACACTAGAGTCTGTTGCGTAACAAAAGTTCATCGTGGTTTACCAACCACTCAAATCCCTGTAATGAGTCAATTATTGTTCAAACATGCAGAATTATGTCATGCATTTTTCTAATGGATAGAATATAAGAGGAAAATACAATTTCCTTGAAGATTCTTTATTATTTTATGTTTTCTCTGACTGGAGAATATTTTGTCAGTCAGGGTTCGTCTGGGTCTTTCTAAGTCTGTGTGTTGATGTAATCTGTTTGTAATGTTTGCAAACATTAATTCCTGCTGCACAATGCAACCACTGGAGTATTGGCCATCACAGTGGGTGGTACACATGCCTGGCTGACACATACCCAGTGGCTATGGTGGCCATTATGATCCACACAATGGAAATGAAACATTGTGCTTCACTGGAAGCCACTTTAGATGCTTTGCGTGATTAGACTTATGTACATAGTTTCATTTAGTGTCGCACAAAACAAGGAAACGCGTTTGTGTTGCGTTCCGCATGCCTCTGCGGCCTCAATTGACTCTAAGTTTTATTAGTGAAACAAACAATATATTTGACTCTAGGATACATGTATGGGGAATTAGAACAAAGACAAACACAAACCTACTACAAATTTCATTAAATACTTTCCCCCAGTATTAAAAAGACTATCTCCAAAAATGCAAAAACATTTCTGAAATTACATTAATTGCAAATATTCATTAAAACCTTTAGAACCCTATAGACTGCATGTGTTTGACAGATGTAGATTTGAATTGGAGATTCTAGGCCTCGGTCTGTCTTAAGATCAAGATGATGTCAGTATTGATATAGAGTCAAAATAGCGCCAGAAAAAACATTTTCCATGCCAACCTCCTCCTCCCCTCCCCATCTCCCCCTCCTCTTCCTCCAGTGTTGAGGAGAGAGACACTGCCCCAGCCCCTGCATTTTCAGAGGCAGGCACAACTCCTCAAAGTCACTACAACAAAAGCAAAGGGAAAGGAAAATCCATTCATAGCTTGAACTTGGAGGAAAATACATGCATCCATCTACTTACTCCTGCTTTGCCACCTTGATTTTGGCCTCAGAAAAAACTTTCTGCAGATTTATTTGGACATCATTCTGTCCTTATTGCTGAGCTATGGGAAATACAATAAAGACATAACACAGGTAATTCTTGGAAAATGTTTACATCATTATTATAAATCAGGAATATGAGAAAAAGAATATAACAGCATAATGCCATTCGTCTGTACATTTGAATTGTTTTATTATTATTATCATTACTTTTGTATTATTATTATTATTACTAATATTTGTATTATTGTTCATTATTTGTTTGCTATTATTATTATTATTATTATTATCATTATTTTTGTATGATTGAAAATAATAAGAACGATAACACTAATTATATTATTATTTGAAGTTAGGGTTTGGGTTCATTATTGTAGTAATGTATGTCCTTGTTGATAAATGCTCCACATCTTAAGGCTGGCAGAATCAATAACTTCTTTTTAAATCACTTCTTAAAACCCACTTTTATAGAACTGCTTTTAAGTGATGTCGTCCTTTTAAATTGTTATTTTAATTGCCTATTTGTTTGGTTTTACTTGTATTCAATGTTTTTATGGTATGGTCTTTTTTGTTTGCCACCATTTAAGTTGTGTTTATGCTTTGTTTATCTGTAGAGCACTTTGTAAACTTTGTTTTTAAAAGTGCTATATAAATAAAGTTATTATTATTATTATTATTATTATTATTATTATTATTATTATTATTATTATCTTATATAGTATTGTAAAACTAAGTTCGTTGTCTTTTGTTTTGTTTTTGTGATTTTGACAGCTCTATCTCCGCCCATCTAAAAAACGTCATTTCCCCACTGTAATGTAGAATTGGACCGGAATAGCGTTACATGTTATATATGCTGCAATAAATCATGTTTAGGATGAATAAATATTCCATAATAAAATACTATCATCAGAAAGATATTTCGGGAATTTAGTTTTTTGCCATTGGTGATTTGCATTACTAAAAAAAATTACAGCATGAACATTTATTTGGAATTTATTTTTATTTTGTGACCGGATATCATGCTGTTAATGTTGTTGTAATGTCGGTGACTTTCCTGTCTGTGGGTGTGTGCACAGTCGACCTCCACTGTTGCCTTTCGCTCTGTCGTTACAAATAATCGGTACCAGTTTGCGAACGAGATTAACTCGATCTAATCCACCACGTCTATGGCCGTTATCCTTTTCTCTTTTAGTAACCCCACCACTCTTTAAAAATTCCGCCTAAAAAGAAAAAGCGTTCTGTCCCCTCTTTTGGGTTTTCAGCCAACGTAAGTAATGTTCACCTAACGCTAGCTAACCGCGTTGTTAGCTTACTAATTAGCATGTCGTTATATTAACTGGGTAAACTAGCCATACATGCTAACTTTAAGAACGTACCGATAACGTTATACTGTGTGTCATTGTCCCTGAAATAAATAACCATGTATCCTTTATAAACTAGAACGATATTGTATGTAGATAGGAAACTAACCCTAATATGTTATGCAACAGTTACTAACCTATGTCAATAGCCGCAAATTGATGCGTTACAATAGCAAACTAGTTTGTTGGGTACATTTATTTCAACGTTAGGTCAGGCACATTAAATGTTGTTTGGAGTTTGTAACAGACAGCTTGGTGTTTCTCTAGCGTTAATTATGCCGAGAGAAAGAGTGACAATAGTGTTACATAGCAATGAGCTAGCGTTACTTAATTCAAAACTGCTAACGTTAGACATGATTGCACCAATTCTGTCAACTTTATTTCGGACTATAGTCCAAACTAGGAAAGTGTAGCATTTTTAACTGAAGCACACGCAACTCATATACCATCCGATAACACATTTGAGTGGAGAGACACTGTATAATTTTTACATATATATTTGTACATATTTACCACACTTATTGCACTACCTGCTACTCCCACTGTCTGTAGTTTAGTTTATTATATGTTACTATATGTGTGTTATATGTTTTATGTATATAGGTTAGTATTATATGTATAGGTTTGGTATATGTCTTAGCATGTTGTATTGTTTATTTATCTTGCATAGTTAGTAAGGTTATTATATGTCAGAGTACTTGTACAGAGTCTATGTCATGTTATGTTATGTTGTATTATGTTGCTGTGTTATGCTATGTAGGTTGTTGTGTGGTGCCTTGTCCTAAGAATTTCAGTGCCCAGTCTGACCCTGTGTCATTCTGTGCATCTGAGAATAAATGACTTGGAACTTGAAACTGTATAACTGGAGGTAGCCTGGAAACGGGTGTTTCTCTGTCAGTGAACTGATGACCATGTGCCCTGACCTCATCTGCAGGTGTACAACAACTATCCAGAGGATCTAGGGGCAGCACTACACCAAGAGCCTCTTGACTTCAACGCCGAGCCACCTTGGGATCCGAGCTGACAGAGCACGAGTTCATCCCAGGACTCATACATGTGAGTAAAATGTGTGTAACATTTAAATTAATGAGGATATTTGCAATGAAATATATGCAATATAAAAATAAATGTTTGCATTTGTGCATGTGTGTCTGTTTGCATGGATACGTCTCATTTTGTTTATATATATATTGCGTGACCAAATCTCTTGACTGAAGGAAAAGATTTATTAACACGCTCCGTGTCCCAGATAAATCTCAAACAGGCTAATAGTTATTTTAGATTTAGTATTTCAGATCTATTTTCATCACTTCTATTAAAATAACAGGGCACTGTGTTGCCACCTTTTTTTTCTGGAGTATTTTTTTCTATTTTATTCTGATTTAGTTGCAATAAAGGAGATCACTATTTGGTTATAGATAATAATCCTTCTACATCCTTTCTGCAGTATAATGTGCATATAATGATTTAACTTAGTGTAACTATGTATGAACATGTAATGCGTCATCCCTTTTTTCAAAAGGGAATTGTTATGAGTCACATAGTTGAGTTTTTTGTTAGTTACATATTCCTGGTGTATTTGTAAAGGGATTATAGGGTTGAGTTATCTCCCAAACATGTTGAAGGTAATATCAGACTGCTGTGCTTCTCTGGTGTATTGTGACATATTATTGAACGTGAAGTTGTTGCATCAACGGCTCCTGTATTGTACTTTGTTTATTGCCATACAAAAAAAACATTCACGGGTCACCAGCTCAGGGATTGATGGTGATTGTTGGGAGTAATTGATGCTAAAATAAATAAACTGTATTTTTGCTATTTATTTAGAAGAATAGGCCCCTCTTCCACAACGCTGTCCTGTAAAATGGAGCTTGCTCTGATTTGATGCTCCCTTAAAAATGACTTGTTTGTTTGGGGATCTCATTAGAGAGGTTTATGTTCCAGCTACTGAATACACTAGACACGAGCTGGACGACACCAATGATTATGTGTTCTCAAAATATGATTGAATTCCTTGGCCTTTTAGATGTTGTGCACTATGTTGACTTTTCTCATTGTCTTGTACAGTTTGTTACATAAGTCTAGGACCCAAGGGGCTTGAGTAGGTGCGAGCAAGACCACTTCGGACTAGCCACGTTCTTTATGCCTGTCGGATTCGAAGAAAACGATTGAGAGGATGAAAGGAATCACTGATGAACCACAGTATTCTGTTAGTCTCCTGGAGGGAGGCACAGCCCTCTGTGATGTGATTGACAATCACATTTATGAACAAACTCTGGTAAGGGCTCACACCACAACGACATGCACATTTAGCATAAAGACCTGAATGTCTTACCGTCTTAGATGTGTCTCGACTCTCAAACACCTGTTATTGTATTGTTTTGCCTAGTTTATTACAGGTGGTGTGTATTCTATCTTATTCATCCACATGTTTGTTTCCTTTTTCCTCAGTCTGAGAAGAATGCATTCTTTGTAGCAGACCTGGGAGTTTTAATGAGGCAGCATGTTCGCTGGCAAACTCACATGGTCCAAATTCGACCCTACTATGCTGTCAGATGCAACAGCACTCCAGCTGTTATTGAAGTTCTTGCTGCCCTCGGAACTGGATTCATTTGTACCAACAAGGTACTCTCTTATACTTGCATGTGGAGCAGAAAGTTGCGTAATTTACATCTATTTTTTTTTCCATTTAGGGGTTTACTACTCTTATTTTACAGGGTAACATACAGTCCAGTAATGTACTACTCCCGTGGCTCTTCTCGAGCAAGTAATAGTCCATTTATGTGCAGTTTATATTGCACAGCTCTTGCTCCACAGTCTGTTGAATAGATAATATAGGCACCACCAAGGGGTCAATGTACCTCGGTGTCTACCTTTTTAATATTGTTTAGTGTATCTTTCGTATGTATATGTGGTATGATAAAATGTCCACCTGCAATGTATTAAATACTGTTCTAACTTTGTCTTGTTTGTATTTCAGTCTGAGCTGGAGCTGGTCCAGAGCCACGGTATTGCCTCTGAAGACATCATCTACAGCGGCTTTTGCAAACAAGTCTCCCAGATAAAATACGCTGCTAAGAATGGCATTGACCTCCTGGTGTGTGACAATGAAGTAGAGCTGCGCAAGATTTCTCGTTGCCACCCCAATGCCAAGTAAGTGCTAATGAGCGGCTTGAGAGCTCAGCTGCTCTTTCAACTTGAAGTAATTGGCTTTGTGTGAGGATGTCCACTTTTGTAGAAGTCATTAGTTACTTTTCACGAGGATTCGGCTTGAAAAACTGAATGTTGTTTCCTATTTTTTGGCATATTGGGATTGACAATAACAAAATAAGTTGGTCTCAGCTGAAGGGTTTTTGTGATTTAATGTGCTCGCTTCTCAACTCATTTTAGCTGTGTATCACTTTTATTTTATTGATCTAATTTTTCTGTCTTTTCTTTTAAGCAAACCCGTAACAGTATTCCTTTTATTTAAATCAGGCTGCTGCTACAGGTTTCAACAGAAGCATCTGGCCAGGACGATGAAATGAGCATGACCTTCGGCTGTTCCCTCAAGGACTGCAGACATCTGCTCGAGAAGGCCAAGGAGTTTGGTGTGCAGGTAGTTGGAGTCAGGTGAGGCCTACAAAGATGCACTGTGTGTGGTTATAAAACACTTTAAAGAAGCCTTCAGAGGACTAGGACGAACACGACAGATCTTTACCTCAGATCTGCTTTAGTTCAACCTGCCACGGAATACAGTCTCGACAGCTGGGAAAGTGTCTATATTTGATCATTAACTTCTCTTTTTCAATATTTCCCCCCCACAGGTCTCACATTTCCAGCGCGTGTGAGGATGACCAGATGTATGTTCATGCCATATCTGATGCCCGTTGTGTCTTTGATATGGGAGTACGTGTTAAATATGTTAAATGTTAAATATTTATACAACAAAAAGTGGTCCGAAATCTGTTTACTATCATACAGAGTTTAATTCATTTACATTTCTATTGTTGAGATTTTAAATGAATTAAAAACGTATTGAAGGGAAAAAAAGACATGTAATCCAATAAATGATTAAAATTTAGAATTTTTATACATTCTTTACAGGAATAGTTCTGTGACTAGTATTTATGTTTCTTATTTTTTACACACTGTTTTAGGCACTTGTGACAGCTGCTTTGTTTGGTGCTCACTTGTGTTTTGGTGACTCGTTTACGAGCCTTTGTTCTGCCTCAGGAGGAAATTGGCTTCGACATGAACATACTGGACATTGGAGGTGGCTTCAGTGGATCTAAAACTCAGCTGGAACTGGTCAGTATCTTATATGCTTTTTACATGATATTCACAAAGGGACCACGGGGCAGTGTAATCTGTAGAACGCAGGTTGAGAAATGTCCCATGATATTAGGTGGGCTTTACCTTTTGTCCCCATTTGGGATATTATGGATATTATCTGACACAATACATATCACCATAATGTCCCTTGTATATATATTTTTAAATGACAATGAGGGGAAACAAATTGTATGGTTGTATAAATGTTACATCATACAGCGATAATGTGATTAGAGTAAGTAACATTTTAAATCTGACTTTTTTTAAAGATCTACCATTTTGGTTCCTAATTTTTACCGCTGTCGTCTCTTTTTGCAGATCAATAAAGCCGTCATGTCTCTTGTGGACCTATACTTCCCTCCTTCTACTGGAGTTTCCATCATTGCAGAGCACGGCAGTTTCTTTGTGTCCTCTGCTTTCACTCTGGCTGTGAACGTCATCTCCAAGGAGGCGGTGGCACGGGCACACGGTCAGTTGCATATGTTCCGGTTATACAGTGTATTAATCAATATTAACGCTTATGTTTTTATGACTGTCTGAAAATGTAAACAAACTCTAAGGCTGACTCTTCATGCTGCATTTTGTTAGCCTGAACAGTTGTATACATCAGACTGTAGGGCTATGAGGGCGGCTGACATTTGTACTATCCAAGAATTGGCAACATCACAACTGTAAAAATTACAATGAAAGATGCAGCATGTAAAGTCAACCAAAGAGGAATATGCAAACGTGCAATTTACAAATCGTGATGTGTAACAAAATCTAAGCAGCACATTTAAAAATTAATTACACTGCAACATTAGTTTTGGCTGCCATCTCTCCAAACAGACGATCCGTCTCCCAACGACGAGCCAGAGTTCCAGTACCACATGAATGAGGGTGTGTACGGATCATTTGCTAGCAAACTCTCTGAAACAATGATTACGGCTCCCTCCGTTTACAGGGTGAGTCTCAAAAACGTAATAAATCGATTTGTGTGATTTGTTGGATTACTTTAATAAATGAGGCATACATCCCTGCTGTGTGTTAGCAGAAGCCATCCCTGGACGCTCCAGTGTTCAGCAGCAGCCTCTGGGGTCCTTCTGGGGACGACCTCGACCAGGTGGTGGAGCACTGCCTGCTGCCTGAGCTCAACATCGGAGACTGGCTCACGTTCACCCAAGCAGGGGCCTACAGTATGGGTCATCCGCTGTGCGCCGCTACTGACTCACCACCACCGCCCGTATACTACGTCATCTCCTCAAGAGACTGGTAAAGAACTCAGTGCTGGAGGTTTTTTTTGCAAAATCGTTGTTGTTTTTTTCAACAAACTGAAACAAATTTAACCTGGAATTATGTTTATTTTCCTCCTCCAGGTTTGAGATGCAGGACATCGGTGTCACCCACGAGGCCACGCTGAAAAACTTCTCTTTGGTCCCTTATTTCCTCAATTCCTGCCATACAGTGGCCGGTCTGTCAGTCCCAGCTTAGCAAACACCGCATAGGGAGACTTTCCTTTCCCAGGTCTTGCTGCTAGCTTTCCGTTCCACATTCAACTGGGATGAACTGAGCCCGCTGTGCTGCAAGTTGAAATAGCTGGGACCAGACTAAATTGATTCTACACGCCCCAATATAGTAAGTTATTAGACCGGCTAAACCTAAGTAGATGTTAATTAGTATGCAACAAAATGGATGACTCCTAAAAGGAGTCTGTGTTCTTCCCGTTGCAGTTTACACACATGCAGTAGGCATGTGATGATTTTAAATGATTATGTTTGACAAATGTATTATCTATGTCTTATTTGCTTTCCCAAGTCTTGTAAAATAAGATATCTCTTAGTGAAGCGGCATATTTAAATGGTAACACAGTTCATAGCTTTAGTACAAAATTATTCCAATTGGTTGTATAATTCAGCGCTTGATTTCATTATATGTTGTCCTTTTCAATGTTTTGGGGGGTTGCATATAAAGGTATATTTACTCATCCATTTGATGACATGAATAAAGCCAGTGTGAGCTTTAAATCCACTGCTGGAAATGTGAAATGGCTCAGTATTAAGTTTATCTACGATGCTGAGCAGCCTGATCCCAGACCAGTGAAGTCTACTGCTATACCACAATGTAGCATAGTCTGTGCAGCAGACAATGAATCAGCTTATGTAGAATGGGGTCAGAATTAATGTAATTTAAGTATTTATAATGCTTCAGCCCTTTTATGCCTTTCAAAAATTCTCCCGAATTTATTTTTATTTTTTATTTTTGGGGGAACAGTGTTGAAGAAATACCATTTCCCAACTGCAAGGACTCTTGCAAGGTGTGTACAATATGTTAAGCTGTCTCCTAATCTGTGTTTATTGCATGATGGAAAATAACTGCTGGTTCTGTGTTTGTCAACATGAACAGTAATAAACACCTCAATAACTGGACTGTGAGTCACTGCATCTGTCTTTAATTAATATTAATATGCTTAAATATCTCATCCTGGAAAATGTGGTCAAAGGCAAACAGGGATTTGATTAGAGGAACTAAATGTCTCAGGTCAAAACCATGCAGGTCTTTGTCCTTACACAGACGCACACCATCAAAATACACCCGGTTTAATGAATAATTGTACTGTTCCTGGGAGAAATAAGATCTGCTAATACCTTTATTTTAATAACAAAAGAGATTTTGGCATGGCACAAGAAAAATATTAAACATTCTTTGATCAAACATAACTGAAAACTAAATATGGTAAGCTTTCATTTTTTGTCCTTTGATATTTTCAGTGTAGATACTCAGTTTGAGTGATAGACGGCCGGCGTTTATGAGATTGGAGTGAGACGCGGAGAACATGCGATGTGATGATCTTCGCAATAAAACATCTTTGATCGGACACGTCGAAGGAACAGGCTCCTCGAACAGAATCATGGAACAGGCTCAAAGCTTAGCAGAGCACACTAGTAAAAAAAAAAAAAAGTGTTTTTAACTGATTCAAAATCTAATAAAGTCCCAGTGAATTAAGCAGCAACTTGAGTAGCTCATGTGAGAAGGTTTTTTGTTATATTTCCTTTGAAAATCCATTATCATGTAACGAAATGGAAAGAGAGCCAACTAGCTCCCAGTTAATTAGTTATTGAAGTTAAAGTTCAACTGACCTTACATATTTACATTTGTGAACTGTTAATCTTACCCTAAGTGGACTTGTCCACTTAGAGCAAGATTAACAGTTCACAAATGTAAATATATAAGGTCAGTTGGGCTTCTGGTCCTCTGCCGGTGAAGGAGGTCGCAGACAGGAGGAGGCCTCAGGATGACAACATAAGGTCCTGCATCAGGATTAGGTCCTGCACAGCACTTAACTTACAATGCAGAAATACACACAGACTTTGTGTCTGGCGCTGTGGTATGTTCCTTAAAAGCAAATCCAGGAATATGTAGTTTTAAGAAAATCTCAAGAGTCCCAATGCAAGGAAAATAATGTTGCTGTTCTATGGAAATTCATACCTCTAAGATATTTACATCTTGATCACAGCTTCAAACATAAGTTCTAAATAAAACCATTGTTCACTTTGGTTCTGATTTCTTGAGTAAGTCCCTCTTATTGATCAATGATTAATTAAAATCTAAGAAAAATATATATTTTTTAAATCTTGAAAACTTACCTTGGCTACACTGATTCTGAGCATTGTTTTGTGAAATCTGTCTCTCCCAAGCTCTATTCCTTTGTTTCCTTTAGTCACTTGGGGGCAGCAGAACAAAATTAAAACCATCAAATTGTCTACTTGTCTCCTTTTGATAGCGAATAACTGCTGATTGACACTTTGCTGACCGGACACTCGGCAGCATTAGCACTTATTTGGCATTATTTAAAGTAAAAAACACAATAATCTACTGTTAATATTAATTGATTGATTCCTGCAGCTTTAATCTTTTAAAATGTGCCGAACAAAAATAATGATAACAGCGTGCACGGTAATGCACGTTCCAGCTCGGTTCAGTCTTTTATTTATCGTTGCAGGGTGAGTGGTCGTGGCCCACAGCCACAGGAGCACATTTGTATCAGTCAGCTCGCCCGATAACTAAAAGCGTGATGCAATGGGATTCAGATTCTTGGCCGGTGTCAACTGGTTACAATAGCCCCGCTCCTTTAAGCAGAACTTTACAACATCCTCAATGGACAAATGGATTCTGTTGGGATCTTGAGTGACAGGTAGCCCCAGACATTACGGCTTTCTACTCAATGTCGGCCAATTTCCAGTGTTGTGAATGGCAAGTGAAACTCGGCAAACAAGGACTCGCTGTTCTCTTTTACTGTCATAGAAATAGACTTTTGTCTCGCTCCAGAAATAAATAAATAAATAAAAGGCCTTCTTATGAGCAGGAGCCGGGAACAACTCATTTACAGGCCAGGGAAATGACCTTTGAGCCGCGCTGCATCTGTTTGGAGCATGAGGACCTGGACTGACCTGTAACAGCCAGAGTGACCCCCCTCCCCTCATGATTGGTCCTGTAAATAAATGTCACAGGCAGCACTAAGACAAGTTATTTAAAAGGCTTCCTCTCCAGTCGGTAATCGTTACCTCACTGGGAATAACTTACACTTCTGCGTGTGACTGACAGGAGCTGCTGCCGATCTACGGTTCAAACGGTATCAGTGGTGAGGGTTGAGCTTTAGTTGGACATTATCAGGGGATGTAACACACCAACATAAATGTCATAGCAGCTCAAAACTTCACAAATGTCCTCCTTAGGTATACCTATCACTTGTTTTGACTGCTTTTATAAAGCTTCAAACCCACTGGCCTTGGATGCAGGACAGTGTTCCTGGTGCAGACTCGTTGGACACGTATTAATCAAGAAGAGGTCATTTGATAACCTAGTGCCCAACTACCTAAAAATAGCTCGGGAGATTGCTGGGGTTTTGTTTGACTTGCAAGGCAATGGAACTGGTTTCATTAACCTCTGTGTTGAACACAGTAAACATAGAGTTTAACCCTAACCTGTTGGCTCTGCTGGTTACATGACATCTGATATATGAAGCAGAAGAAAGGCCACATGATCAGTTTTATTCCAAATAATGACCTTATTTTAACTTAGATATTCTAAAGAATAAACAATGCATATAACATATTGTGTGTGTAAATACAAAATAAAATACAAACAAAACGTTTCATACAAATCTATTGATATTATACAGTGTATGTGGCATTTGGTTCTTCCATATTAATAATAAAAAGTCAATGACATTTTTTTTTAAACATTACTGTCCTGGTTTGTGACTGCACACAAAAAACACAATGTTACTTCACAATATGAACTGCAGGCCAGAATGGATTAAAGAAAAGACAAGTTCATAGAACAGTTAATTTGGTTTAAAATATACTCTTTTGCATTGACTAAGTACGACTTGCAGATGCAGCGAATGAGGAACCTGATATGTTATCTCTGTGTCATGTTTCATTTCCTATTATCTTAACATTTACTTTGGTAAGAAACTTCTGTTTTGAACAGCTTATTTATGCACAGCACTATTTGACAGATGGCCTTCCTGGTCTTGAGCTGCTTCTGTAAGTCTATATGCAACATGTCCACTCTGAGGCGCACTAGGAAAGGGTGTGGGTTCTCGTTGTGAAAGGTAAACCCTGCCATCTGCTGGTGTAGAAAGACAAAGGCCTTTATTGGGTTATGATGTAGGTTAAACCAATGATTGGCTCTATATCCTTTTGATTTCGGTTGACATTCAAATGTGCAATTTCCACTATTTTCTCATATCTCACAGTATTTTGTCTGACTGACTGACCAGGGTGTTGGATTGTCTGGTCTATTGGAGCTACTATTAATTGATGTGTTCAAGTACAAGAAATACAAATATTATTTTTGATGATTACTTTATTTGAGCATGTCATCCTATTCCATACTCCGTATTTCCGTAATTAAAACGTATTTTTGCTTGAGTAGCATAAAAAGGCTACAACTCACGTCACTGTTTTGTAAAAAATGTTGGCCAGCTGTTCCTCTTACATCCAGGAAACGGGCCAAGAACAGACACTAAAAGGGCTAACCTTGAGCCTAATATATTCTGAATCAGGGGAGAAGGCTTGCACCACTGCTACTAACATAATTGCCATGATAGCAATGGCGTGGGGATATTACACACTTCCAAATTCTTTAATGTGGGTTTTGGTCCAGCTCTCTCTCCCATTTCTAGAGCTCAGACCTGAGTTGGTTCCGCATTAAATTGAAGGTCCCATATGCTTCTTTTTTTCCCATTCCCAGAATAATGCTAGCAGTATAACTTCGTAGTTTCCTTAAGATTTGGTCATATTAGGCCGAAGTCTTGCTTGGTCAAAAGGGTGGATACTCCTTTGTGTGTGCAAGAAACATCACCATAATGCCATTGATAACTTCTTTTATTTGTTTGAGTAATAAGAAATATGATACAATTGTTCAATCCATAACTACATAACCATGGTCTGTATTCAGGGACAATATTAAGCAATTATTAAGCTTACATTACATGTTACTATCGTGAAGAGAACCTAATGGTTCCTCCATGATGTTTTAAGTATTTACTGTGCTGCACAACCAAACTATTCTCTTTTTTCTTCTTTAGACACTACAACCCGAAATGATCAATATTGTATTTGAAATCCTATAGCCTTATCCTTTTTTGTTTCGTACGCTTTTTGTTTTTGCTCGTAAAGATATTCCTGTCCTTAGCAATGTTTCATCCTTTCTTTTGCCTTTGTTTTACGATAATGGAAAATGACTGCAGGTGCAAGGAACATGCAAACAAACACATGCATCGGCCGAATTGGGCGAGAACAAAGACGTTGGAGTGTGAAAGTGTAGTATTTTGTGATTACAGTAGTCTTGCCTTTTATTCGTTAGGCCAATCGCGTCCAATTTAACAGATTTCCTGTTTGTGCTCGCGGTCCAACCAGCGGAGCGGTTGCATGAGCACTAATCAACACACAGAGAAGAAGCTTGGTAGAGTTAAGATGGCGGCATGTGGGTGAGGAGGCTGGGATCTAAACTCGAGGGTTTTCGCCATTAATCGATTCCTATGAATCCACATATATACAGTAATCGAAGGATCAACAATTTTCGCATCGTTCACACCTCCGCGTGTGAGTTTGGATTGACCCCATGACATCTATACACTTCGTGGTTCACCCGTTGCCGGGGACCGAGGATCAGCTCAATGACAGGTATTTTGTTGCGGCCCGTTGAAAAGAAGAATGTGAATCGGTACTTGCTTGTGGGGTATGGTGTCTAGTATTCGATATTGTCATTACGAACGATGTTAACATTGTCATGCGTGTTCAGTCGAGTTTATATAATTAAAATGACCCCCTGGGTTTGAAACAGGGCCCGGCATCTTGGAACAATCCTCGTTAGCCTGCTGCTACCTAAACAGTCTGCCCAGTGCTAGCTGGATGCTAACCCTGGTTAGCTGGTCATCGTATGCAGAACGTTAGCTAACACCAGCAGGCTGGTTCCTTGATACTCTGGAAGGATTGGCTCACAGTCAAAGTTGAGATAGACAATGCGGGTTGGGGGATGGGGAAAAGAGAGGGAAATAGGAGTCGTTAAACACTACGTTGTTGAAAGAGACGCATTTTCGTGTACAAATCGCATATGCACTCTTTTGACATGTGTCAGTGTTTGTTTTGTGTATGTCGCGTTGATTATCATGATCAATGAAGTAGCTAACGTCAGCTAACCGATAGCTATCTGCTAATGCTAGCAAGCTAATTCGCTGCCACGCTCTTCACAAAGCTAAATATTGGTTTCTTGTTCTTTTTTGGCAGTGTATCATTCGATAGTTTAATGGCACAATTCTTTTGCTAACATAGTCGGACACAATCTTTTCACTATTGTCCATTTTAAACATTGCTTACCAAGATAATATCTCAAATAAGCAGTGAAGCACACTTAGCAACATTGCATTCTCATTAATCCTGTTATCTACTTTAGTATAAGGGCACCAGCCATTGCTTACAAAGTGTGTTTGATCGATGCTGGACTCGGGGTTCACGTGATCATACACATTTCTTCACTCTCACCCAAATACCGAGGGCATACTCGGGACAGATTCAATTGCACACAATACTGTTAGTAGTGACATGCTGCTGGCATGAATCATACTGTGTTTAATGAAGTTTCTTTAGCAACATTTTGAAACTAAAGAGATCATGAGACGACAGTGGTTGAAATATTTGTTTTCAGGAAAATGTGTGTGGCCTGTAGTTTGGCAGAGAACATGTGATTTATGATAAACCCATTTATATCAACTATTAAGATTGAACTGATTAATGAGCTGTTCTAATTAAGGACATGGGGGTTAAGAAGTATTTTGAGAATGACCTTGAGATTAAGAACAGGGGATAGGCTCGGATGTGAATGCTTTTTGCAGGTTGCGATACCCTCTAACTCTGGTGGGGGGGCTTTTTGGCTTGACTGACAGGAAAACTCGGTTTACTCTCCTGGTTATTGAAAAACTCACTCAACCATCTTGGTGGTTTGGACCATTGGTTCTTAAAAGAGGTCATGGCTGTTTCATCCCCAGGCATGCCATTGCATGCTACAGTCACCATGTGTTGCTGGGAGCCCCCCCCCCCCCCCCCCTCTTCTCTTTTCCCAGTAAAGGAACTTGCAGTTGTCGAAGCAGATAAGTGCCTCTATCTGAAGTTAAAAGGCTTGGCTCATTTTAATTGATTGCCTGGCATGAACATCCGGTCAGATTTCCTCAACCAAGTGCCAGTGGTTTGCTTGACCTAACCAAGGTCTGCTTTGACACACATTTAGCACAGTGACATGTCAAATGGCTTTCCTCCTGTGGCTCAATGGATGTTTACTATGTTTGTGTTGTTGTTATTGCTGTGCTTCAGTGAGACTGTTTTTAAATCGGTCATTGGGACTGTGTCCGTACCAGAGTGGTGCCATTTGTTTGATGGGAAGTTTAGAATAGGACTGACCTGGATGCTGCGCAAGTACATTTCTATTACCTCCCCGTAGTGTTTAGACTGCTGCACGGGCAGTTAATATGCTTCTGTATTGTGATGGGGAGTTCTACTGTCACTGTTTGTATCTTGCAGAGTATCTTGTACGTGTTTGAGTTTTGTCAGTGTGAGGAGACACTTCATCAAGTGGTGGAATAATATGGACAATGGAAGATGATCCAACATATGGCACATTTAAATTCTGATTAAATTGTATGCCTACGTGGCCAACTTTTTTTAAAATTTTTGTCTTTTGTGTAATCGTATTACAACTGATATTAACATGTAAATTGTGTTTAAGAAATACACATTTTCCATAATGGATGAATTATTTCTTCTTTTTAAGTTTCAGTTACAGTAGGTCATCACTACAGGTGACCCAATGCTTCTATATCTGTGTGTAATGATAATCCACATGTGGATGAAACTGTTGGCAGAAATATAAATTCAAGATGGCAGCATGGGACAAATGGGTCTTGACAAGTAGACATGAATGACAACACATCTCTTACCATGTATGTGGTTATGCATGCTTGAATGTATAGTTTTTTTGCCATATATTGGTACATTGTGTTATTTTGGCTCCACTCATGCTTTGCACTATTTAGTGAGGTGGAAGGAGATAATATTGGTGGCAGGGATCTCAGAAGTAGTAGTCCTATTAATGTCCTGCATGGACAATGTTGGGTTAGTAGCAGATATGGTACTTATATCCTGTTAGTCTGTATGTCACAGCTGATGAGAGCAAGCTAAACTAAGCCATTCTGTCAATATTTGATACTGGGGAGTGGGACGGATGCTGTGATCCCAATTTGCCTCACATTTGTTCGCCAATCGCATTATAGAATGTTTGTTAAAGTGATATATTCGACCTGTTCTTAGATTCCTATGCTTTACCAGATGAATTGAAAAGATTTGAAATGCACCATAATGGTTTGTTTTATAGTGACAGTTAAATACATTGAAATAAACATAGTTTGCACATCAGTGGTTCATATTTGGAAACTATCTTCCAGCCCTGCATTTCTGAATTGCATACATTAATCTGCATTAATCGTTTTTTAAACGGTCTGATTTTCATTAATATAGTCTTAATCTTCTTTCCAGGCTCCGTGAAGTCTCGGAGAAGCTCAACAAATACAGCTATAACAGGTACTTTCTTCTGTCAATATTAGAACACTGCTTTGGTCTAATTTGATCAATTGTTGTCAACAGCATGTGGTTTTATAATCATTGTCTATATCGTTTGTCTTTGTTTGTTTTTTCCTCCTTTTTTTCCTAATGCAGTCATCCACACCTTAGTCTGCTGGAGCAGGCCACCCTAAAACAGTGTGTTGTTGGTCCAAACCATGCCGGATTTCTCCTTGAGGTAACGCTACGAGACACTACATCATTAACGTAGCGCTGAGCGAGTAAACGGATGAGTGGTGATGGTGTAGTGTCAATATTGTACATGAGTGCAACAAACGGCTTTATTCTCAAGAAATGCTTCACGTGTTGTTAATTGTTCTTTTAGCTTCACGTTTGTTCAAACGTCAAGAGATAACGGCTTTAAAACAAAGTCCTGTATCAACGGCAGCCATCTTGTTGTCTTAGTCAATTCCTTGAAAGCTGCAACCTTCATCTCAAATGCTAAAATATTAGAATATATTGAAAAATATAGGTTATAAATAGTAGCTCTGCTAATCTTATGAGTGGCGTAGCGTCAATATTGTACTTGAGTGCAACAAACAGTTTTATTCTCGAGAAAAAAATTCAAGTGCAGTTGAATGCCTCCATACTGAGTAATCACTTTGTTTATTTGAGTTTTAGACAGAAATGTCATTAAACTGTCATTTTAAACTTAAAAATGTGTCTAGGATAAGTGTTGAATCAAATTTTGTACCGTCATTTTTAGCTATGCAATTGTGCATTAACACACGCAGTAGTGTGTTTATCAGTGTGTTTATATTAACCCTAACCCTGTTTATCTTGAAGTCTAATCTAAGTATCCTATTATGCACAGCAATAATTGGCATGTATACTCGCACTGCCAAATAGACTAGGATGTGAAAGGCAAAAAGTTGTTAGGTTGTTGGCTTTATCATGTTTTATGTTTAGATTGATACACGTTTCAAATTTGATAATTTTACCCTTGCATTACAGTATGGGCATATAGTTCCTTTTCATGACGCAAATGTGACATTGAAAACCCTAAATGCATTATCTTCTAGGATGGACGAGTGTGCAGAATCAGCTTCGCTGTCCAGCCCGACCGCCTGGAGCTCAGCAAACCGGATGGCAGCGATGGGTGAGAGACTCTTCCTGATGCGATGTGTCCCGGAAACAGTTTTAGATTTGGCACTGAGTTGGAATACCGATTGCTTCCGGAGATGTCTAGCACAAGATGCACCGGGCATGCACAGGCTTACTGATGGCGGTTGGAGCATCGCCTCCGGGCCGACTATGACACAGGCAGGATAATACTCCCACTCTTTGATCCAAAGATTTCAATCTAGCAGGAGTGAAACAAATATATCTGTAAGCAGTCCTCAACAGGCAGGTGACTGGTGGATGCTTTGGGGGTTTGCTTATGATGCCTATTAAACCATTCTCACCACTTCCCCGAAGTTATATACATTCCAGGGACAATTTTATATTTTCTTCTGCTTTTATTCCAGTTTTGACCCAAAACGATGGAAGGCAAGAAAACGTTGGTGTAACTTTCTAATTGCCACTTGCCTTTTATGGTTACGCAAGTGTGTGCAATTTTTAATGTTTTCCTTTTTCTTCCAGCTGCTCTTTTATGTGTTTGCTCTGTACGTCTCATCGATAGCTGTCGGTATCCTGCCAGCAGAACAATTCAGTTCAGTTTATTTTGTGTAGCCCATTATCACAAATTCCAAATTTTCCTCAGAGCGCTCAGATACGGCATCCCTGTCCCAGGACCTCACACCAGATAAGGAAAAACTCCCCAAAAATAGGAAAAATAACATTCACAGGGGGAAAAGGGAAGTAACCTTCAGCAGATTAACAGAGGTGGATCCCTCTCCCTGGATGGTTAGATGTCACATGTGCCACGTGTACAGAAGGAATCATTACAGAGTTAAAACACATTCAATAAATATGACAGTGTATAAATAGTTGGTAGTCGTCAGGTGAACCTGACTCAGGCTGAACTATAAGCGCTATCGAAGAGGAAAGTCTGGGGCAAGTTTACCAGCTGACTGACCCAGGTGTAATGTCCTGTTGGATTGTGATGATGTTGTGCCTGGTTTAGCTATTTGTCTGTATTGCATCAGAATAATTTGAATCCCTATTTCTGTATCCTATCGTCTTTTTATTACAATCTGGTACTAAATGTGATTTCTTATTTTAATAGACTTTCTCAATTCCGTGTTACTGTAGTCCAGTGGTGCTCAAACGTTTTCTGTCGAGCCCCACTTCGGAGGAAGAAAGATGTTCGGGCCCCAACAACATTTTAACTAACCAGCCAAATGGCTTATTGTGGCTGTAATTAACATGTTTTGCACTGGATATCATAACAATAAGTTATCATAACTGTGAAAAACAAAACCAGTTCAAATATTTGTCAATAAAGAGTTTTACACTAAATATCTTTTCAAAACAATAACGGGCAAACGCAAGTAGTGCAGATGTATGAGCCATCAAGTTGTATTAGTTCAAATTCACTCAGATCCTCAAAGGAATCGATATCCCCTTGATCGAGTCTCCTGTCCCGCATCTCGGCTAAAGTGAAATCTGGTCTGCAGCTGAGGAAAGCGCTGCTCTCTGCCTTGAAGATTTAATTAATTCAGCTTTCCAAATATGTCACTGAGAGGCTGCTTTCAGCAGAAATTATTCATCAGCAAATTTAATACATTTTACTCCAAAAAGTATTTACATGTGCCATGGTCTGTGCACCATCTGTGATCTTGTGATCGCGCAACCTGTTAACGCTGTAACCGTAACTTAAATATTTACACATACTTTTGTGATATGTGAAGTTCTCCGCACCCCACCTGTAAAACCTCGGTGCCTCACTTGAGGGTTGGGCCCCACGGTTTGAGAACCACTCCTGTAGTCGCTGTGTATACAAAGCGATGGCAAAATTGTCATTTAGTTATCTCTCCACAGCAAAACACTATTTAAATCAATTGTATTAAGAGCGCAGTAAACTGCTTTTGGTTTCAAGCATTCCATGATAAGAAAATAAAAATTGTGATGAACCAAGAAGATTTTAAAGAGGAAAGTCTTGAATGAGTTCCAGCCAATTCAGATTCCAAAGGGTGTTGCCATGCTAGTCTCCAAATCCACCCTCCCATTTTCGAGGTATAATATTAAAAAGAAAATCAATCCTGAACCAAGGGGTATAATTTAACAGACCGTGGGTGAATTTATCTTCTATTAACCCAGTCAATAATATAAGGTGTGTTGGTCCTGTGTGGGACCTCTATAGTTTGTAACTGATCTCCCATCTCTTTTTTTTTTCCAGTTCAAAGTTGAGCAGTGGTTCAGGGACAGGAAGGAGCTCCAGGCCAGGCAGGACTAGTGATCCGCCCTGGTTCCTGTCTGGCTCTGACACACTGGGCAGACTGGCAGGCAACACCCTTGGGTAAGTTCTGGCAGGGTTGACGGAGACAAACGGTTCTGTGAAAGCTCGGTGGCTGCAGGGGTGGATTCCCCCGGACTCTTCGTCTTTCTAGAGAGAGAGAACTTCAGGGTGTTGTAAAATGTGTCCACTGGATGGCCCTGTCTCCCTTTTTACAACGGCGATGAATCCCTTCGTACTTCGAAATGTGCGTGTTTTGAGTAAGCTGGTGTTTGTTTGTTCGGGCAGTTGTGCCTGACCTTGTGCTGTATGTAACAGGAGTCGCTGGAGCTCCGGCGTAAACGGAGGCAGCGGAGGAGGTGGAAGCGGAGGAGGAGCAGGTGGTGGCGGAGCTGGAGGTGGCAGCAGTGGCGGAGGAGGAGGGGGCGGGGGAGGAGGGGGAGGAGGCGGAGGCACGTCCGGGAGGTCATCGACGGCGGCTCGCGATTCCCGCCGGCAGACCCGGGTGATCCGTACAGGGAGAGATCGCGGCTCAGGCCTACTGGGTAGCCAGCCCCAGCCAGTCATACCAGCTTCTGTCATCCCTGAAGAACTCATCACTCAGGTACCAACATCTCAGCATGTGTGTGTGTATATTTAAAAAAACGTACGGAAATTCTACAGCTAATGGCGCACATTTACTTGATAATCTGCTTTAAAAAGTGTCTGCTACCCCCCCCCCCCCCCAGGCTCAGGTGGTCCTCCAGGGGAAGTCCAGGAGTGTGATCATTAGGGAACTCCAGCGGACCAACTTGGATGTCAACCTGGCCGTCAACAACCTGCTGAGCCGGGATGATGAAGATGGAGATGATGGAGACGACACAGCCAGCGAGTCCTACCTCCCTGGAGGTATGTCCAATAAGAAAACGAGACAAAGGACAACAGCTTATAACAGGGTTCTTACGGTCATGGAAAACCTGGAAAAGTCATGGAATTTTAAAATGGTAATTTCCAGGCCTGGAAAAGTCATGGAAAAAACTTAAATCACAAAAGTTTTGGAAAAGTCATGGAAATTTGTTATCACTTGTTCATCTACGCCGAGTTTGAAATAACGAATATGATTTAGAAAGAAAGACTCAAAATTTAAGCCGGCGTACGCTCTCATACTGGCGGCGCAATTTCCTTTTTCTTCCCGCGTTGCAAGTGAACGCACCTTAACTGGAAAGTTCGATGGCCATAGCTCGGGAAGCAAATGTTTATTCTTCAAATAAAATATTGTCTCTGTCATTTGTTTCATTAAATGTATAGGCCTACTGTATGCTTTGGAATTCACATTGTTTAAATATTAAATGTTCTTACTTTTTCATGTATAAACTGAGATTTCAGTTTGGTCATGGAAATGTGGTTTAAAGTCATGGAAAAGTCATGGAAGAATCATGGAAATCCACTGGTCAACATGTGTAAGAACCCTGTTATATGTTGTTGTTATCTTAATGTTGTGTTTAAAACATTTTTTGTTCAGGCATGGCAGCATTTAAATATATATAAATAGGCTTATTTGGAAGAGTGATGATTGAATTATGATCATTGCGATGGTCGAGAAAGTATTTGCCAAATTCATAACAAAATAATTTGTGTATTTTTCTTTTTTGTTAAACGTTGCATCCTTTGTTCCTTGGTCCCACACAGAGGACCTGATGTCCCTACTGGATGCAGACATTCACTCGGCCCATCCCAGTGTGATCATTGACGCTGATGCCATGTTCTCTGAAGACATCAGCTACTTTGGCTACCCCTCCTTCAGACGCTCCTCACTGTCTCGCCTCGGATCCTCCAGAGGTAACGCGACCGCTCATTTCTGACTTTTTGGTGGTGTATGCTGCATGGCTGTAGTACGTACTGTGAGCTCTCTGAGAAAAGCCCGCTAGGCCCACCGGTCTGAACAGGGACTAATTTAAAGGCAGTCTATTCTAAAAGCCTACCTAGCCCATTTTTTGCCCATATGCATGCATTCTTGCCATCCACTTCCTCTTCTTCCTTACACTTTAACAAACTGACTTACCCACCAGTATAATTTAGACTCCCACTCGATCTTCAATGCTGCAATTTTGATTCTAAAGAATCCTATCCTTTCTCTCCTGATCCCTAAAACTATGTTGACGGGTCTTTCCCAGAGAGTGGCTTACTTCTATCCCACTGGTGTGACCTTATTGCATACCAGTTCTCCTTCTTCCCTTAGAGCGCGACTCCGAACTGTTGCGCGAGCGCGAGTCCGTGCTGAGGTTGCGCGAGCGCCGCTGGCTGGATGGAGCCTCGTTCGACACCGAACGGGGCTCCACCAGCCGCGAGGGCGAGCCAAGCCTGGACAAGAAGAGCATCCCAGTGCAGAGCCCTGTCTCCTTGGGAGAGGAGCTCCAGTGGTGGCCTGACAAGGTTGGTGAAGCGCAAACACTTGATATTGATGCAACTTGATTACCGTCCGCTAGAAGAACATTTGGTTGATTGGGCAATTAGGGTCACGGTTTGCGTCACCTGGTATCTCACTTTCTTTTAATAGGATGGTGTAAAGTTTGTGAGCATCGGAGCCATGTTCTCAGAGCTGGTGGCGGTCAGCTCCAAAGGAGAGCTGTATCAGTGGAAGTGGAGCGAGCCTGAACCCTACAGGAATGCACAGGTGGAGAATTCAACCCGTCAATGGAATTGCTCAATAGTTTTATTCTTTTGCTATATTCCTCTACCTGTTATTGTAGCATCCTTAATGGCTTGAAATCACTGGTAGTTTATTACAATGTTCTGTCATTTGTTCCGTCAGAATCCATCCGTTCATCACCCGCGTGTATCTTTCCTGGGCCTGACCAATGAGAAGATCACCTTATTGTCTGCCAATAGCATCAGAGCCACTGTAGCCACGGAGACCAACAAGGTAGAGTATGATTGCCCTGCTTCATTCTTGGTAGTAGCACTCGACCACGGCATAACTGGTGTCACCATAAGATTGTGATGGACTAAAGAAATATTTCGAGAGTAAATATTCATTCAATGAATTATCCATTCACTCAAGTTTGTATATATGTGTGTGTGACTGTGTCGGTGTGGTATAGGTGGCAACATGGGTGGACGACACACTGAGTACAGTGGCCTCTAAGCTGGAGCACAGTGCTCAGGCTTTCCCTGAGCTGCAGGGTGAACGTATGATGTCGCTGCACTGCTGCGCGCTCTACACGTGTGCACAGCTGGAGAATAGCCTCTACTGGTGGTGAGAAGAGAAACAGTTTTTCCATTAAACCACACTGAATTAAATGTTTTAACAATGTTTTCTTAACAATTCCATTGCCTCCCGAATGTCACCATAAAATTGTTATCCTGCCAGGTGTAGCGGGAGCGTTCATCAAAGTCACACGCAAAACAATAGGTTATTACACTTTTCTCTTTCGCAGGGTTATTGTTGGGGAACGATTCTGTGTTTTATCAGCTGCTCAAACGTGGCTATTTAAGCAAAGGGTTACAATATGGATCTCACTGCTTGTCGTCTGTCTGTAGGGGGGTTGTGCCTTTTAGTCAACGGAAGAAGATGCTTGAAAAGGCCAGAGCCAAGAACAAAAAGCCAAAGTCCAGCGCTGGCATCTCCTCGATACCCAACATCACCGTGGGAACGCAGGTGAGACGGTTGTTTACTAGGCCATGTTGTTGTCTTGCATCTGAGCGTTGGAACTAATTTCCATTTCAATGTTTGTTATAGGTTTGTCTTCTGGTGTGTGCTCAGTATAACCTTGTTCCCTCCCTTAGGTGTGCTTGAGGAACAACCCCCTCTACCATGCCGGCGCAGTGGCCTTTTCTGTCAATGCCGGGATTCCCAAGGTTGGCGTCCTGTTGGAGTCGGTCTGGAACATGAACGACAGTTGCAGGTTCCAGCTGCGCTCCCCAGAGAGCCTGAAGAACATGGAAAAGACCACCAAGACCCAGGAAATCAAGTCAGTTTCATTTAGTGTATTAAAAAAGCAGTTCATTTTTGTGTGTGAATGGTCTTTACACTTTTAACCACAATTGGAAGACGTGGACTTCAGTCCCCGTGGTTACAGAATGTAGATATGCAAGAATAACTCAAATCTTTTTCTTAATCCATAGGACGGAAAGCAAGCCTGAGCTGGTGAAGACTGAGATGGGTCCCCCTCCCTCCCCGGCATCGACCTGCAGCGATACCTCTTCCATAGCGAGCAGTGCCTCGCTGCCCTACAGTACGCCAGCTTCTCTATCTCTCCCTCTTGACCTCTAGCTCTCACAAAACTCCGCTCTAGCTTCCAGGCACAGAACCAATTTCTTCCTCACTCTGCGCTCTCATTAGTCCTTCAATTCTGAAACAGATGGTGCACAGGCCTATATCAGCTATTTTTTATTTATATACTTTTCTCCCTGTCTATTTCCCCGTGTTTGCCCAGCTGGGGTTTTTTTAGGTTTCCATTTCTTTCTTTCTCCATTTCAGCTAGCTGTCTTTGTTGATAAGTAATTTACTATTTGTAATCTCCAGATGTGAATACAAATTAAGTGCTTTATTTGATTTTCCTGTGATGAAAGGACTAACCGTTGGTATGCCTTGCAGAGCGAAGGCGGTCCACCCCCGCTCCCAAAGAGGAAGAGAAGGTGAATGAGGAGCAGTGGCCGCTCAGAGAGGTGGTGTTTGTGGAGGACGTTAAAAATGTCCCAGTGGGAAAGGTGGGTGCATCTGAAATGTGGCAGTGCATAATATCTTGGAATAATATGTAATGCTGGTGATTGAGTCTACTCTCGGATCAATCGCGTGTCCCAGGTTTGTCTTAAAATGTCGAAACCTAATACCTTCATCCTATGTTCCAGGTGCTTAAAGTGGATGGCGCATATGTTGCTGTGAAGTTTCCAGGGACATCCAGCAGCATGAATAACCAGACCACTGCTGCGCCCACTGACTCCGACCCATCTTCACTGCTGCAGGACTGCAGGCTTCTCCGAATCGACGAGCTGCAGGTGGAGACTTAAATTGCCAATTTTCTCTGTCTCGGTATTTAGAGAGTAAACTTAACTGTGCAGGTGTAAGCCTTTCTCCTCCTGGCATGCATATTGATTTAACTTTGTCTCCTTCAATCTGCTCCTGACAGGTGGTCAAAACTGGCGGGACTCCTAAAGTTCCAGATTGTTTTCAGCGCACACCTAAAAAGCTCTGTATCCCGGAAAAGGCAGAGATTCTGGCTGTGAATGTTGACTCCAAAGGTGAGTCGTTGTCCTATTTCTTCTGTCGGGGTGTTTTCAATATTCTTTAAGAATTCTGTACATTTGTAATGCCAACCCGTAAACATCTCTCCATCCTGCAGGAGTTCACGCAGTACTGAAAACTGGTAGCTGGGTGAGGTACTGTATCTTTGACCTGGCCACGGGCAAGGCTGAACAGGAGAATAACTTCCCCACGAGCAACCTGGCCTTCCTGGGCCAGAGTGAGCGCAATGTGGCCATCTTTACTGCAGGACAGGTGAGAGAATCTATATTAGGTGACATCTCTTTGCAGTTGTATAGAAATCTAACATTTAGTTTTTCTCCCAGGAATCTCCCATCATCCTTCGAGATGGAAACGGCACAATATACCCAATGGCTAAAGACTGCATGGGTGGAATTCGAGATCCTGATTGGTTGGACCTGCCACCTATCAACAGCCTGGGAATGGGGGTGCACTCTCTGGCCAACCTCCCTTCTAACTCTACAATTAAAAAGAAAGCGGCTATTATTATCATGGCTGTCGAGGTAAGTGCCCCCTCTTTATGAATACAATGTAACAATTATAAATCAGTTTTAGTGAGGTGGTTTCTATCACGTTCTACTCCATAAATCTGTCTGAAAGACTAAGAAGCAATGCTGGTTAAGACGTCTAAAGGAGCAGTCATGATCGGTACTCCCGTCACCATCTTTGTGCCCTGCAGAAACAAACGCTGATGCAGCACGTGCTGCGTTGTGACTACGAGGCGTGCCGGCAGTATCTGGTGAACCTCGAGCAGGCGTTCCTGTTGGATCAGGGGAGCCAGGCCCTCGGAGCGCTTTTGAATCATCGCTGTGATGGGAACCGAAACATCCTCCATGCTGCCGTCTCTGTGTGCTTCCCTGTTAGCAACAAGGAGACCAAAGAGGAGGAAGGTAAGCCAGTGCTGCAAAAAACAATATCAACATAATAAATTATTTTAACGTTTCAGTGTGATCTCAAAAGTAGTGTATTTTGATTTCCTTGTTGCGGTCACATTTCTCTTCAAAGTGTCTCTCAGTTTTGGACTTTCGTTATTCGAAAATGACAAATATAAGGAAGAAAATTACTTTTTACCCCGTAAACCCAATGGTTGTGTTTTTGTCGGATTGATTGCATGCTTTCCCAAGTCTCGCTTCTCGATGTGAAGTGGCATGGCTATTTTTATTCCAGAGGCTGAAAGGTCGGAGAGAAACACATTTGCAGAGCGTCTATCCGCTGTGGAGGCAATTGCCAACGCCATCTCTGTAGTGTCGAGCAATAGTTCTGGGAATCGGACCGGCTCCTCCAGCAGCAGAGGGTAAGCAATGCACACGTGGCTCTCTTAATAAGAATGGAATCTTTTTTTAATCCAATATTGTCCAGTAATATGAAAACTTAAGATACGGCCTTAATTTCAGAGCCATGTGTTATTCGTTTGTCACCAGGCTTCGTCTGAGGGAGATGATGCGGAGGTCTCTGAGGGCGGCAGGTCTTGGCCGCCACGAGTCCGGCCCGTCGTCGAGCGATCACCAAGACCCAGTGTCTCCACCCATTGCACCGCCGAGCTGGGTCCCTGATCCCCCGCCCATGGACCCTGGTCAGTGTATAATTCAGATTAACTCTGTCTGCCCTTGAAGATCCCTTTTTAATATAAATGGATCCAACGCTTTAATGCAGTGGAGGTGTCACTACGAGGTATTCCAGCCCAAAATGCCACAGCACAGTCCAGAGCGTGTGGAAGATTTCCAAAGTTATCCAATCCTGACTGAATTGAAAGAGTATTAACTGCCATGTTGTGTGTTTTAGAGCCTTACAACTAGAGTATATTTAATCTTCTCACTGATGCTTTGTAACAGCCCACACCAGTGCAACCCACTTAAGTTGTTTTGCCATGTTTCGTTAACTCTACTTCCTTTGCCTGATTTGAATGATACTTTGTAGTGAAGTGTCTCTTAACTTAAGTGAAATCTACAAAGACTGTTTTTCTTCGATCAACAGACGGTGACATTGACTTCATTCTAGCACCAGCTGTGGGTTCACTGACCACCGCCTCCACTGGGACGAGCCAGGGACCCAGCACCTCCACCATACCAGGTAAATGTCATCATCGTCATAAACCTATACTACTTCTACTTCAATAAGATGTTATACTTGTTTATTACATTTACATTGGATATTGATATATTAGTTTGGAGCTGTTGCACCACCACCCTCAATTTATTTCAAACCTTCCAGCTGTGAGCAAATCTTTTGCTTCTTTAGTTTATTGCATCGTGGGAGATGTAGTGTGCATTAACGACACACACTAAAATCAACTGATTTGGTTTGACTGCTTTATTTTCTCACTCTTCTAGTGAAAACATCCGTATTCTAAAATCCTGCTAAGAATCAAATATAGTATTGATTTGGGACACGGCAAAATAAATGCTATTGTTATTTTAATAGGTGATGTTGAAATTGCATTGGTCTTGTATCGCACCTTAAAATGGGGACCAATCATTCTTATAATGGCTTTGGTTTGTAATAGGATAACGCATATCAGAGTTCTTTATAAATACGTTTTTATGACATTTTGATTTAGGATAAAGTATCGTCCTGGTACCTGTGTAAATGTGTCCGTAAGGTGTATACTGATATTGTATGTCTTGTCTTTTTATACACTTGTGGTCATGCGTGTTGCGGCTGTCATTTAATGCTGTGTCCTCTCCATTTGAGCAGGCCCGTCAACTGAGCCATCTGTAGTCGAATCTAAAGACAGGAAGGCCAACGCCCACCTTATCCTGAAGCTGATGTGTGACAGTGTTGTTCTGAGGCCACACCTACGAGGGCTACTCTCTGCCAAGTACGTTGTGTTACTTCTATACCCTCATACTTCCACAGCACTTACTGTACACTAAACCTATGCACTTTCCTGATATTCAGTGTTTATGTTGTCCATCTGTCCCTCATGTATGTACTTGTTGCTGTTGTTTGACAGGGATGCCCGTGGAATGACCCCATTCATGTTGGCAGTCAGTGGGAGAGCCTACCCAGCAGCCATCACTGTACTGGAGGCTGCTCAGAAAATGGCCAAGGGTAGGTTAAGAAGTCATCCTTCTGTCGTAAACTGGTTTGTCTTTGAAGGGACACTGTTGGGATTTCAAACCTGTATTGAAATGCCCACCCATTCAAATGCACATTAGACTGATGTTTGCATGACCAACCACACGCCACTCTCAAAAGGTGAGAAAACGGCTCAACTTGTGAGAGTCTTATGCCATTTTAAGTGGGTGAGGTAACAGCGGGGACCTTAGATGTCGGCTGAGTGATGTGAATCTCGATCTCTTTAGCTACCCTGCTTACAACCGCTAACTACATGTCGTAACTGGCATTCCTTCCTTGTCCATATTTCCCTCAATGTCTAACACAGTGGGTGACCCGGGCATCGTGGAGAAGGAGGATGCAGACACTGTGTTCATGGAGATGATTTGCCCCTCGGGGACCAATCCAGATGATTCGCCCCTCTATGTTCTCTGCTGCAATGACACCTGCAGTTTCACTTGGACTGGAGCTGAGCACATTAACCAGGTCAGCGCGAGAGGATGTCATTACACCAAGAAGAGCCTGCTCAAATGCAGCGTTAACCACCGTCTCTTATTATAAGGTTTAAAAGACTCGTGTAGCTGAAAACTCAATAAGCCCAAAATAAATATCATTACAAATTAATTATAATTACTGCTACTTTCTTAGATTATGGGCGCCTTCAATTCAGTACCTCATTAATTATGCAGACCGTTTTTGTTCATCTCTTTAATGTACGTATCAGGGTTCATGTGGTCATGGAAATACTTTAAAAGTCCTGAATACCATCTCTGAATCGACATTTTTATCCCAATGACTTTGCATTTAGGATATCTTTGAGTGTCGGACCTGCGGTTTGCTCGAGTCCCTCTGCTGCTGCACTGAGTGTGCAAGGGTGTGTCACAAAGGACACGACTGCAAGTAAGTCCTAGATTTCAGCATTGACCTTGGTAAATCTTCTTGTTGAAGGTTTACATATTTCGTACCTTTTCCTTTCATCGGCTGCATGCACCACTCTGTTTTGGGCGTATGGTCATAACTTTGCTTCTGTTCCCTCCCAGGCTGAAGAGGACCTCTCCCACAGCATACTGTGACTGCTGGGAGAAATGTAAGTGCAAGACATTGATCGCCGGCCAGAAGGCCGCTCGTCTGGATCTGCTCTACAGGTTACTCACAACCACCAACCTGGTCACAACCCCCAACAGCAGGTAAGGCCCCTCTGCTCTCTATGCCTTTATGTTGCCTATTCGTCTCTGACTTTGCATGGAACCTACTCTCGTGAAAAATGTGCAGCGCTTTTCGTGTGAACGCAGCATTAATCTCCACTTCACCTGCATCTTTTTTGTACTTTGTATTGGCAAATAACTGCAGGCATTTTCAGCTAAATCAGCTTGACTGTATTATTTTATACAGAAGGTGGTTGATATTGTGCAAGTGAGGCTGAAGTTATATTTCTGACATCTTTTTGTATTCCCATCTGCAGGGGAGAACATATATTACTGTTCCTAGTGCAGACTGTTGCCAGGCAGAGCGTTGAGCACTGTCAGTACAGACCACCACGCATCAGAGAAGACAGGAACCGCAAGGCCACAAATGCAGAAGGTAAGTTCACAGGATCCCCGTCTCGTATTACCCAACTTTTATCTCTCAACGCAGACTACTCAATATTTACACAAGATTATTTCCCCACTCACTACTTTCAGTACTAACTGGGGTCCACGCAGGATCTTTAAAAAAAAGTTTTCCTCCAGGGCATCTGGTTCATGACAACAATATTCTTCTTTCCTCTCTTTCAGATTCTGACATGCCGGACCACGATCTAGAACCTCCCCGCTTTGCTCAGCTGGCTCTTGAGAGGGTCCTGCAAGACTGGAACGCCCTGAAGTCTATGATCATGTTTGGCTCTCAGGAGAATAAAGACCCGTAAGTATCGCTGCAAAGCGCCACCCGCAGCAGTAGTGTGTGGCAGTGAAGAAGAGCTTGACGGAGTGTTCTTTAGTGTTTGTTGCTTTTTCTTAGTATTTCTGTTTTGTATGTCCTAGACTTAGTGCCAGCAGCAGAATCGCCCACCTCCTGCCTGAAGAGCAGGTCTACTTGAATCAGCAGAGTGGCACTATTCGCCTCGACTGTTTCACCCACTGCCTCATTGTCAAGTGTGCTCCTGACATCACTGTAAGTCCAGTTTGTTTTTCTGATTCAGGAGCAAGATAATTCTTTACCTCTTTTGATTTTAATAATGATTCTCACCTTACCTATAATTTATCTTCTTCTATTGCTGTGAGTTTATTGGCCTGTAAGTAAATGCATATTTTGTTCATCAGTTTTGTTATTTTTATGATGTTTTAGTTTATAGACACCTTGCTGGGTACACTAGTAAAAGAGCTGCAGAACAAGTACACTCCCGGCCGGAGAGAAGAGGCGGTCAATGTCACCAGGAGGTTCCTGCGCTCTGTCGCCCGCGTCTTCGTCATCCTCAGCGTGGAAATGGCCTCGTCCAAGAAGAAAAAGTAAGAGCACACTTCGTTAAGGTTTTAATCAAAGTCTGTTTAAATTACAAGTTACATCCGCTTAATTCTACCACACAATGGTTACTACATGACATAAATTAAACACGCTTTAAAAATGAAAAGTTGTATTATGATTTAATTTCTGCCTGTTTGGTTTTTTGTTTTTTTTTCTTCTCCCAGCAACTTCATCCCCCAGCCCATCGGGAAATGTAGACGGGTATTCCAAGCGCTCCTTCCGTACGCTGTGGAGGAGCTGTGTAACGTAGCCGAGTCGCTGATCGTGCCGGTGCGAATGGGGATCGCGAGACCCACTGCGCCGTTCACTTTGGCAAGCACCAGCATAGATGCGGTCCAGGGCAGCGAAGAGCTCTTTTCTGTAGAACCGCTGCCTCCAAGACCCTCACCTGACCAGTCCAGCAGGTCCGTTGGTTTTAGTGCCCTTGTTTTCCCGTCTTTATTTTCACTATGTTGTGGAAGATTGAAATGTGCAACATTAGTGAAGATGAGGAAACATTTGAAATCATTGAGTCATTCACTAGATTTTCACTTTGAGTGAGGAAACCAAAAGCAACAGAAGCTGCTTTATTTTTTTCTTCACTATATTCAATGACTTCTGGTCTTGTGCTTCATTTCCTCTTCCTTCCCACCCCCAGCTCCAGTCAGACAGCTGCCTCTTATATCATCAGGAACCCCCAGCCTCGACGCAGCAGCCAGTCTCAGCCCGTCAGAGGACGAGACGAGGAGCACGATGACATTGTGTCAGCAGACGTGGAAGAGGTGGGGGGCCTCGTATATAATCATTACGGTCTTAATGAGCTTTGCATGCAAGTGAACCCATGTTTATTGGTGACTAGTTTCCAAGAAAGTAAAATGTCACCTTGAACCTGCACTGTTATTTACACTGCATGATTTCAATTAACTTTCTATTACTGTATATGTTTTGGTGAGAATGAGAATAGCTCCGTCTTGCCTCAAAGCTTTGTCTCTTAGGATCTTTTTTTGTTTGTCTTTTAGGTGGAAGTTGTAGAAGGAGTAGCCGGTGAGGAAGACCATCATGATGACCAAGAGGAACAGGGAGAGGAAAATGCAGAGGCCGAAGGGCAGCATGATGAGCATGACGAAGATGGTGAGACAACGCCCGACTTTTATAATTTTCCTTTTTATAGGAATACAAGGGAGTTAATGAAGCTGATCATCATGTTTTGAAGCATCAGTTTGTCATCCTTTCTGCTTTTCAGGAAGCGACATGGAACTTGATCTTCTGGCAGCAGCTGAAACGGAGAGTGACAGTGAAAGTAACCACAGCAACCAGGATAACGCTAGCGGCCGCAGGAGTGTCGTCACGGCAGCAACAGCTGGCTCCGAAGCAGGTTGGTCAACGGCTATTTTTGATCTTTTAGTTTAGATTTCTTTTGAGATTAAAAAAAAAAAAATCCCCCTTCATAAAACTGCTATTTTTTTTCTTCTTTTCTTCTTTAGTTGCTGGAAATGCGATCACCATTTTTATTGACCTCCTTAAACTGAAATCTTTGCGAGGCACCAACTGCTTACGAAATAGAAATTGCATTTCTGTCTCGCTGCTCTGTATTTCCCTTGAATTGCAGACTAATGCAGTCCTGGCAAAATCATTGAGGCCTAACAGTCAGCATTTCTAACTTTATTTTTGAAGAGCTAATGATACAGCAGACAAAATGGTCCCTGGCTGAATACCCCATGTATTTCATTCGCAGGCAGTAGGGTGTCCTTGGCATTTCCTATTTTTGGTATGAGCTCCTCTTTACTTCAATGCATAAACAGATGTCAGGGCAAGAGTGAATTTGCGAAGTGCATACAGCTGAGAGTTCCTTCAGTTTGTCCCTTTCTCACATTGCCATGTCTGTCATCTCTAACCAAAAGTCATCACAACTGTTGCCCTTTTCACCAAAGTAACTCACTAAACGTCTTGTAGCTTTCCCAAATGGTGTGGCGTTTCTCTTCTCCTTGGTCATGTAGAATTTCTTTCTTACTAATGTTGTCGTTTAGAATGTTAAGTACATTTGAGACATTGCTGTACTTTCTCCCTAAGGAAATGTCAACATTTTGAAAGAAATATAAACAAAATGTAAAAAAATAAAATAAAAATGATTTCCTGTTATTTAGCACCAGGTGATCAACAAAGTGCAGCCGTTTTGATTTCAGTGTTGTCACCATCGTATTAGTGTTGTTTGCCCTTGTAGTGGTGTGATTCACTAACCCGCACTCCTGCCTGGATAAATCTGATGTGACAGAGGATGCCGATATGAACACAAAAGCCATTAAACTGGTCCCATTATCTTTTTCTCTTCATCCCAAATCCTCGTCCCTGAAGGCGCCAGCAGTGTCCCTGCCTTCTTTTCAGAGGATGACTCCCAGTCGAATGACTCCAGTGACTCGGACAGCAGCAGCAGTCAGAGCGACGACGTAGACCAGGAGACTTTCCTGTTGGACGAGCCGCTGGAAAGGACAACGAGCACCTCCCATGCCAACAGTGCAGCCCAGGCTCCTCGCTCAATGCAGTGGGCTGTTAGAAACACCCCGAGCCAAAGGACCACTGGGAGCGCCCCCTCCAGCTCCTCAACACCTGCTGGTCAGTAAAGCAGTGGCATTTTATTTAGTCACAAAAAAGGTGCGTCTTGATCGTACCTGTAATGGTTGTCTTTTCCACAGCGAGCTCCACAGGCCTGATATACATCGACCCGACCAACCTGCGTCGCTCCAGCGCCATCAGCTCCAGTGCCGCTGCAGCGGCGGCGGCTCTGGAGGCCAGCAACTCCAGCAGCTATCTGACGTCCGCCAGCAGCCTGGCCCGGGCCTACAGCATCGTCATAAGGCAGATCTCAGACCTCATGAGTCTGATTCCCAAGTACAACCATCTAGTCTACTCTCAGTACCCTGCCGCTGTAAAGCTCACCTACCAGGATGCTGTCAACCTGCAAGTAAGTTCATCGTTAAGAATAACTATTTAAATTATTTATCCAATGAGATCACTCGGGGAAAAATATTACGCAACTTTAGAATAAATTCTGCATTCTCGGGTTAATGCAATCTGTGTATAATATTGTATGCTGGGCTGCACTGAACCTCTTCTACTGAGATTTTAAAATCGGCAAAGGTTGTCATCAGGTAAAATCCTCCAACAAAATCCTGAATTGTAACTAATTCATTGAAATCAACTTTAATATATACAGTGTGTGTGGGAAGCTGGAGTACTTTTTGCCTGCAGTGAAAGGTTAAACAACACATACATTTGAAACAAATATTTTGTTCCATATAATCATTTCTAAAATACACATTCTATCTTTTTTTTTAAGATTTGGAAGTTTGGACTTCAACTCTGGTGTTTTGGGGAATGTTAGGGAGACGCAAGTTAGAAACGATCCTAAACAGCCACCACTGGAATCAAATTCTTCAAATAAAGTATAGTAGCTAGCTATACTTGGAGATGCAGAAGTTTAGGTTTTGGTTTAATGTTAGTTAATTGTTGTTTTGGGTGCACACTTGAAGAAACTCAATTCAACCGTTCTGAAAAGACTGACAAAAAAAAGAAGAAGCTAATCTTAAAAGTATTGTAATATTTAATTGCAGCATTGGAAAATCCATCTTCAGAATAAGAATATACTTCAAGGGGATCCCTGCCAGTTCCCATCTGTAAAATACGTAATCGAATTGCATTTGTCAATCATATTTGGCAGGGGACAACAAAAATGGTCTGAACATGATCATGTTTTCAATAAATTTAATTGAATAAGTGAACTATTTTTCCTTTGTTGTTACAGAACTATGTTGAAGAAAAGTTGATTCCCACCTGGAACTGGATGGTGTCAATCATGGACTCCACCGAGGCTCAGTTACGATACGGCTCTGCTCTGTCATCCGCTGGAGACCCCGGTCACCCCAGTCACCCGCTGCATGCATCTCAGCACTCGGCTCGCAGAGAGCGCATGACCGCCCGGGAGGAGGCCAGCCTCCGCACACTTGAGGGCCGCAGGTAAAACAAATGTGTCCACCAAACCGTTATCAACGGATCGCACTAATACAGGGTTGTTATGGTCATGGAAAACCTGGAAAAGTCATGGAATTTTAAAATAGTCATTTCCAGGCCTGGAAAGGTCAAACTAAAATCATAAAGGTTTGGGAAAAGTCATGGAAATTTGTTATCACGTGTTCATTTACACCGATTTTTTTTTTTTTTTTTTAAGAAAGCCGCTTAAAATGTAAGCCGACGTACGCTTTCAATACGCAAGATTTACTAAATTGTTCGTGTTTGCTCATGGAAATTTGGTATAAAGTCATGGAAAGAACCCTGCTAATACATGGGACAACATCTTGACTCGGCTGAATTGTGACAAGAACAACTGAGGAAACTACAGAAAAGAATCTGGAGGGCCCCATAAATAGCAATGAAACTCTGGGTTCATACCGAAGTTCAGTCCAACTGTGCTTCCTCTTAATAGTTTGATGCATGCTTTTTATTATTAAATGAATTCCAGATATGTAGCGTTCTCACTGGTTTTGTGATCTTTCAGGAGAGCAGCTACCCTGCTGACGGCTCGCCAGGGTATGATGTCGGCACGGGGCGACTTCCTGAACTACGCCTTATCCTTGATGCGCTCCCACAATGACGAGCACTCTGATGTGCTTCCTGTGCTGGATGTGTGCTCACTGAAACACGTGGCCTACGTTTTCCAGGCTCTTATCTACTGGATTAAGGCCATGAACCAGCAGACCACGTTGGACACTCCACAAATGGACAGAAAGAGGTAAAATCAGTTTATGCTTTCTTTGTTTTCAGAAACCTAGAGTTTACTTTGGCAGCTGTGTTTGGTTACCACACGCAAAGAAAAAAGGTCCCATGGCTTATGTTTTTGCAGCAGAATTGCATGTCATTTTGGGCGTCGCCTGTAGCTCATGGGATGAGGGGTCGTCTCGTAACCAAAAGGTCCCCGGTCGGATCCCCATAGTTCATGATGAAGTGTCCTTGAGCAAGACACTAAACCCCCACTTGCTCCCTGGGCGCTTCACTTGAGCCCACTGCTCCTTTAATAACTAAGGATGTAAATGCAGAGTATCATTTGTTATAAAGTGTACATCATAATGGACACTAGTGCGAACCCGTTTTCACACAATGTTTATTGTCTTGCTAGACTAGGCAAATGGCAAGAACTGGTAATTAGGCAATTTGATTCCAAATGGGTTGTTATTATTTTTAATCCATAGGAATCGAGAAATTTTGGAACTGGGTTTGGACAATGACGATTCTGAACACGAGAACGACGAGGACACCAATCAGAGTAAGACGGATAACTAGCATATGATAATATATCAAAATATTAGGTAAAATCTGATTTTGATATTCATGCCTTATTGACTGTGCTGACGTGTTTTTATTTTTGCTACACCTCAGGTTCAACTCTGCAGGACAAGGATGAGGACCCAGTCCCAGCTGAAACCGGTCAGAACCACCCCTTTTTCCGTCGCTCTGACTCCATGACCTTCCTGGGCTGCATCCCACCCAACCCCTTCGACGTTCCACTGGCTGAGGCCATCCCACTGGCAGACCAGCCCCACCTCCTGCAGGTCAGATATCGGTTCGGTCTCTTTGTTTGAAGATGGAAGGGTTAAAGATGCAGTGCACAAACATCTTAATTAAATGCATGCAGCATCATGCCATCTAGTGACGGTGATGGCTGATGTGAATGTCTAAATCCTCCTAGCGACACTGAGAATTGGATATCCGTGAAAATTGTATATGATGAGTAAGCAGGTCCCAGTAACGGGCAGACTCAGACAAGTGGCTGTCCAGGACGTGGCTGTTCACAGTTAACGTTGGCACAAAACCCATTTTGTCCACTTCTAACTTTTAATAGTTTAACAAAACGATGGCTTTTTTAACAGTGGAAAAATAATTCTGAAGCAAACTAAAAGATCGAAACATACGGAGCAGACAACGCCTGGAAGATGTGTTCTTTGTTCTGCAGCCAAGTTCAGTGGATACTTGCTGAAAGACCAATTTATTGGCTAAATTGACTAACGCTACCCGTATAATGGTGCAATGCAGTCTTTGGCTACATGTTCATTGAGCTTCCTCTCCATCAGCCTAATGCCAGGAAGGAGGATCTGTTTGGTCGGCCCTCTCAGGGCTTGTACTCGTCCTCGTACATGGCAACCAAAGGCCTGGCTGAGACGAGCATGGACAGGAACTGCCTGGAGGTAAACATGGGCTCCTCTCTACCCTCCCCCTCTCAGGTATACACCCCTCTTCACTGGTCAAACGCGCTGCCACCTGTGTTCTAATATCCACGCATTACAAACACCATGGACATTTTTTTAATCGCTAGATCTTTGAATGGGACTATGTAAAAAGCTATCGGGATTTATTAATTTCTCTTTATGTCCAGTGGCATTTGAGAGCATTTGGAAATAACGGACAGCAAGAAATAATGGATATTTTGGGGTTGTTCTTTTTGCTTGCACTGACATTTAAGTGGATATTGGAGCACAGCCTGTGGTCTGTGTCCCATTTTCATATTTCCATTCTTTCATCATCGCACTGTCAACGTTGAAGGCCTATGTTCAGGTTGGTAAAGAACGACTCTAAACCCCACTGAAACAGATCCTGCCCACTAAGATGTCTTACTCTGCCAACCTGAAGAATGTTATGAGTATGGAAACTGGCCAGCGGAGCACTGAGAACCAGTCGCTAGCAGAGCAGGAGATGGAGGCCTCCAAACCGGGCCCTTCGCCCCATGACCTCGCCGCCCAGTTGAAGAGCAGCCTGCTTGCTGAGATTGGCCTCACTGAAAGTGATGGACCCCCTCTGCCATCGTTCAGGTACCAAACACTCATCTGTGCTTTGAGGGGAAATATTTAGTGTCACTTGAGCCTATAACATGGTTTTTTTTACATACATATTACATTAAAATCAAATCTGGAACTGGCATGAGTAAATTGTCACATTTGATACAGGTTTTAATACAAGTCAGAGAAGACGACCGCAAACTGAGCTCTGAAGAAAATCTCAAATGTTTAAATATACTGTAGTTTGTTTTAAATGCTATTCAATTCAATTCAATTCACTTTATTTGTATAGCCCAGTTTCACAAATTACTAATTTGTCTCAGAGTGCTTTACAATCTGTACACATAGACATCCCTGACCCAAAACCTCACATCGGACCAGGAAAAACTCCCAAATAACCCTTCAGGGGGGAAAAAAGGGAAGAAACCTTCAGGAGAGCAACAGAGGAGGATCCCTCTCAGGATGGACAGAACAATAGATGTCATGTGTACAGAAGGACATATTTAGAGTTAAAATACATTCAAGGAATCTGACAGAGTTTATCAATAGTTCATATTTAGGCATATTCCACGATGGAGACTTTGGAGACCTCCCAAGTGGAGGAGTGGGCGGAGTCCCAGCAGGGCAGTGGCACAGCTGGCGACAGGAACTCACGATCCAACCATCGAAGGTCCATCAGCAGATGGAATCTATGCCGTCTCAGAGGGTCCGATGACCCCATGAGACGTGAAGTCAGAAGGACTCCGGGGAGAAAGCAGAGTTAGTCATGTGTGATGGAGAGATGAAGATTCATCCATAGGAGAAAGAAAAGAGGAGAGAGGTGCTCAGTGCATCCTAAACATCCCCAGCAGCTATAAGCCTATACCAGCATATCCAGGGGCTGGACCAGGGCAAACCTGATTCAGCCCTGACTATAAGCTCTGTCAAAGAGGAAAGTCTTCAGTCTACTCTTGAATGTGGTGACTGTGTCTGCCTCCCGGACTGAAGGTGGAAGCTGGTTCCATAAAAGAGGAGCTTGATAACTAAAGGCTCTGGCTCCCATTTTACATTTTAAGATTGAAATGCAGTATCTCAATGTGTGCTCCTGGTCTGTCCAGACCTCACTGTAGCTTCATGGGGATGATGATCTCACATGACATGCTGCTCGGCCGCTGGCGTCTGTCTCTGGAGCTGTTTGGTCGCGTCTTCATGGAGGATGTCGGAGCCGAGCCTGGATCGGTACATTTTTATATATTATTTATTTATTGAAGTAAATATAGGCATTAGCCCATCTTTCATACTTGTATAAATGTCTTGTGGGGCTGGAGTGTCACTCTCTAGCAGTGTGCTACACATCGACATAGCATATGGTTTTTATTAAAACACAGTTTTTAATGACAAGGTATTGCAATCCTTTTTTTGCATATACCGTGTAACACCATTTGTTTTTTCAAGTGCCTACTTGGTTCCACCCCAGCATCGTGGTTTCCTTAATGCTGGAGTGCAGGATCATAATGATTATTTGTTCTTATCCCAGATCCTCACAGAGCTAGGCGGCTTTGAGGTAAAGGAATCCAAGTTCCGTCGAGAGATGGAAAAGCTGAGGAACCTGCAGTCCCGCGACCTGGCCCTGGAGGTGGACCGGGACCGAGACCAGCTCATACAACAGACCATGCGTCAGCTCAACACGCACTTCGGCAGGCGCTGCACCACCACGCCCATGGCCGTGCACCGGGTGAAGGTCACCTTTAAAGACGAGCCGGGCGAGGGCAGCGGTGTGGCCCGCAGCTTCTACACGGCCATCGCCCTGGCCCTCCTCTCCAACGACAAGCTGCCCAATCTGGACTGTGTTCAGAGCGTCAGCAAGGGCATGCAGGCCAGCAGTACGTGTCATCACGATTACAATTCAAGTATGACAATACATAGTATACTGTATTATGGAACTCATTCATTGTTGCATTCAATGGTACTTTTATGATGCTTAAAGCAGTCATCACATGAGTAAAAACATATTTTTTTTCCTACATAACAAAAACGTAACTGAACTCGTTGTATTCAATGTATATTTTTGTGTGTTCATGTCTGTAGATCTAATGCAGCGCTTGAGAAACAGAGACCGAGAACGGGAGAGGAGGAGCGGCGGGCTTCGCGCGGGATCTCGTAGAGACAGAGACAGGTAAACTCCAACTCCAAATAGTTTCCCCCTTTTTTTCGTTTTTAACAACCAACAAAAGAAAAACGTTCTTTGCTGTGCGAGACAGAAGAGTGTTTGTGTTCTCCAGAGATTCCAGGAGGCAGCTGTCCATAGACACGCGGCCTTTCAGACCTTCGTCAGAGGGAAACCCCAGCGATGAGCCTGACCCTCTGCCTGCACACAGACAAGCCCTGGGAGAAAGGCTCTACCCTCGTGTCCATGCCATGCAGCCGGTAAGAAACCATCTGCAGTCTTCAAAGCTATGTTTTTACCCCCAAAAAAATGTCAACATTTCTTGACTTTTGCCATTTATTTGGTTTTGCACATCGAGCCAAATACATTTTCAAATGATTGGGAACCTACTTTGACTACACAACTAAATGTTGTGTTTTCTTCCTCAGGCGTTTGCCAGTAAAATCACAGGCATGTTGCTGGAGTTGTCCCCTGCCCAGCTGCTGCTGCTGCTGGCCAGTGAGGATTCTCTCCGAGCCCGGGTGGAGGAGGCAATGGAGCTTCTCATTGCACATGGAAGGTAACTAACATTGTGCTTCTCTTTTTGCGTGTGACTCTAAAGGGCTTTGTGAGTAGAGTGAATTATGTCATAATGAAGGTTTTATTAAGTATTTAATCTTTTCTCTCCTCCAGGGAAAATGGTGCCGACAGCATATTGGACCTGGGTCTTCTGGAGGCTCCAGAGAAAGCACAAGTAAACTCAACATCTCTGTTTCCAATCTTTACTCTCCCAACGTGTAGAGTTTAATCATTTTAAGTTGCGCGTGCCAACTAATATTTATCTCCTGTCATAAAATGACATTAGTGCCTTTCTGCAATACATGCTTCTAAACGGCCTCCTGCTTTTTGTGGCGTTGCAGCAGCTGGAAAACCGTAAGCGCCACGGTTCAACCCGCAGCGTGGTCGACATGGAGCTGGACGACCCCGACGATGGGGACGACAATGCTCCTCTCTTCTATCAGCCTGGCAAAAGAGGCTTCTACTCTCCTCGGCCCGGCAAGAACACCGAAGCCCGGTTGAACTGCTTCCGGAACATCGGCAGGTATGAACTGTCCGTTTTATTGGTTTAAGGTGAAAGGGCTTACATCAGACTAGTTCGGTCAAAATCTTCAAACGAGATCAACGTTGGGGACGATGAGTTGCATCTTTTAACAACGTAGGATGCAATAAGTTAAATGTTGTCTTCAGGGTTCTTACGGTCATGGAAAACCTGGAAAAGTCATGGAAATTTCCAGGCCTGGAAAAGTCATGGAAAAAAATTAAATCACAAAAGTTTTGGAAAAGTCATGGAAATTTGTTATATTCACGTGTTAATTTACGCCGAGTTTGAAATAATGAATATGTTTTAGAAAGAAAGACTCAAAATATAAGCCGGCATACGATGGCCATAGCTCGGGAAGCAAATGTTTATTCTTTAAATAAAATATTGTCTCTTATTCGTTTGTTTCATTAAATGGATACTGTATGCTTTGGAATTCACATTGTTTCAATATTAAATGTTCTCACTTTTTCATGTATAAACCGAGGTTTCAGTTTGATCATGGACATTTGGTTTAAAGTCCTGGAAAAGTCCTGGAAAGCCATCGGTCAACATGTGTAAGAACCCTGTGTCTTTTCCTCTACAGAATACTGGGGTTATGTCTGCTCCAAAATGAACTCTGTCCGATCACATTGAACCGACATGTCATCAAAGTGCTGCTTGGGAGAAAGGTAAGATATTTTTGCCCCCACTATTGGACGCTACTGCACGATGCTAGTGTTTTGTACTAACTGAAGTGGCCGAATATTTGTTACTGCAGGTGAACTGGCATGACTTTGCATTCTTCGACCCGGTCATGTATGAGAGCCTGCGGCAGCTGATTCGACATTCTCAGGCTGGGGAAGCAGACGCAGTATTTGCTGCCATGGACCTTGCCTTCGCGATTGACCTCTGCAAAGAGGAAGGTGCTGGACAGGTAAAGGACCATTCTGTCATTGTGTCACCAAATGTACATTGGAACATGTTATCAAAGTGATACTGAGCCCATGCTGTATACAGGCATGAAAATCCCCCACCTTTCGGCGAAATTTGCCATTCTGAAACTAAAATAGGTGACTTGCGTGAATCGTGTAGATCCGAAGAGTTTTTGTTTTGGGGAAGGGGGGTGGGTCAATTGGCCGGTCCGGCGTTTATTAGATTGGAGTTGGACACGGAGAAAATGTAGAGTGGTGCTCTTCGCAACAAAACATCTTTGATGGGACGTGTCTCGTCTCGGCCAATCGGCGTCAAGATGTCTTCAGCGTTTGGTGGTTTAGGTTAGCTTGAATGTTAGCCGCTACATCTACTGGAGTCACGCTGCACGGTGTAGCGATGCTAACAAAACCTGTACGTTAAAACCGGTGTGATTTAGTATATTTTTAGTATCAATACTTCATTAAAAGAGCGTGGGATCAGAGTTCACGCGCTGCTACACGCACTGCGCAGCGCTCACAGCGAGTGGCCTTAAGTGGCAGAATTTTCGAGTCCTCGGCTTTAAAAATAAAAAAAAGATGCCAGGAGTGACATGTTTAAGTTCAGTCTGTAACGTTGTGTACAGCTGCTCATCCTGATGAACTCTGTATCATCTGGTCAGATACAGACTAAAGGCCTCATAGTGGATAATCAATGCTATGATGGCTCCATGTAGTTTCATTCATATCTGACTGTAGGCTAATACTAATATTACTGCTATGTAAGTGTTGAGAAAGATGAACCATACAGATATTTTATTTATTACTATTATAGATAAATATACCAGTATCATGATATTTATGGCAGGTAGTATAGAAGATCGTGAAAACCAGGTAGAGGCAGAACAGACTGAAGGAACAGACTCAAGAAACAGCAGAGCACGAAAGACTTGAAGACTTGTTAACTTCAAAAAAAAAAGAAAGTTGGTTTCATGAATGACCATATTATACAAAATGGCGATTTATATTTATTACTATTATTATAGGGACGATTGCTCACTTGGTGTCTGAATGGAGGACCTATATACGCACTTTCTGCAACCCAGTCTATATGATTAAATGTACAGTTTCGGGTTCTGCTTTTTGAATTCAGAATCTGAATACTGAAATGTATTGTTCCGTAAAGAGTTTGTTTATGTGGTTCAGGTGGAGCTTTTATCCGGTGGGGTCAACATGCCAGTTACTCCACTGAATGTGTACGAGTATGTGAGGAAATATGCCGAGCACAGAATGCTGGTGGTGGCCGAGCAGCCGCTCCATGTGAGTAAAACACTTTGAACTTATGACTGTAAAGTTAATGAAGCATTTTAGCAAACCTTTTCTCAAAGTGGCCGTTTATTGGAACACGTCACATTTTGTGTCAGTCTCTAAACATGTTGTGTGTGTGTGTGTGTCTGAAGGCAATGAGGAAGGGTTTGCTGGATGTGCTTCCTAAAAACGCCCTGGAGGACCTGACGGCTGAGGACTTCAGACTACTGGTGAACGGCTGTGGAGAAGTCAACGTCCAGATGCTCATTAGCTTCACGTCCTTTAATGATGAATCTGGTAAGCTGCCATGTCTAAATCTCCTCTTTTTTTGCATATGCTTCTATTAATTTCCCTGTCTTGTCAGTTTCCTGCATTAATTCAGATGTAAAGTTTTTACAGTTGTACGTTTTCACTGTTAAAGTAAGACTTGCACTTCATCCAACAGGGGAGAATGCAGACAAACTGCTGCAGTTTAAACGCTGGTTTTGGTCCATAGTGGAAAAGATGAGCATGACTGAGAGGCAGGATCTGGTAAGTCTGTTCTCCTCATGATCAGATTGACTCCTGGTGGCTCTCAGCGGTTCAAAGCTCAACATCGGGAATAACTGTTGTTTGTAAACAAGGCTCACACCAGAGCCACACTGCTGCATGAGCAACTTGTAATGGATACCTCACACACACTGTTGTGGCCGCCGCCAGCGATTCATTCTACAGAGTTGGCCTTAATTTCATTAAAAGTGTCCTTTACATCAGTTTGACAGAAAAAGATTAAGAAGTATGTGCTTATTTGTGAATGTCAGTTAACATTTGGTACTCTAGCATTGCTCCCTAAATGAATAGTCACAAGTAAAATATACATAAAAGCGGTGTGCAACAGCAAGGGCACAGGCTTGTGCAGAGCCACAGCTGTTTTGATTTATTTTTGACTTTTATTGGCACATAAACATTACAAACCTATTCAGAAAATAATATTTATGGAAAATAGCAAATGTGACTGACGATGTTGCTTGCACGCAGGTGTACTTCTGGACCTCCAGCCCTTCCCTGCCAGCCAGCGAGGAAGGCTTCCAGCCGATGCCCTCCATCACCATCCGGCCTCCAGATGACCAACACCTCCCCACAGCCAACACCTGCATCTCACGTCTCTACGTGCCACTATATTCTTCAAAACAGATACTCAAACAGAAACTCCTGCTAGCCATTAAGACCAAGAACTTTGGTTTTGTTTAGAGGTTCGAAATAAGAAAGAAAAAAAAAGAAAAAAAGGACAAAATAAAATAAAAACATGTTTACTGTTGTGTAATATTTACCTAGCTCCATTTTTGTAGATTTATTTTTTGTCTATACAATTTTATGAAATTCGACATACTGTCGCTATCTCCCCAGGTGGTAATATTTGTTTGTGTTGTGAACACAAACGGCATATTTTTATTTCAATTTTTATTGTTTTTGTTTTTTCCTTTTGTGTTTATGAAAAAGAGGTATACAGTCCAGAACATTCCTGCATTGGCACTGTAAAATGTAAAGCCCACAGCCCTGCTCTATTGGCTTAAACTTTTGCTTCCCAGGAATGTGGTTTGACAGAAAGCTGTCTGCCGAAACCCAGCCAAAGATGACAGCAGTAGAAGTATTTAAAAGAAGATAAGACACACTGTGATTCTGTTTTTTTTCCTTCCCTAGAAAAGTACTATCACTGACAGTTCACTGCTGCCTTTGTGGAAAGTCCTTTTTTTCTTGTACAGGGGGAGTAGGGAATTTCAAAATAAACTTGGATGCAAATAAGTTGTCTGGCCTGAATTCTTTTTTCTTTTTTTTTTTTTACAGTGCTTTAGGATAAAATAAATTGGGAATTCCAATTGTATTAGTCTGAGAGGAAGATCCTTATCGGTGACAATGTTTTGACTTACTTCACACCTAAAAGGGCTGTTTACTCTAGTCAACTACAGCCTTATGTAGGCCCTTGGTTCTAGTTACTGTATTATCGTTAGTATTCTGTTTTGTGCTAGATTTGTTGAACTAGGTTTTTTTTAGTTGTGTATTTGCAATATTTTAATGAGGCAATGTGTAAGATTTTTGAAAATAATAATTGTATGGCCTAACATTTGCTACTGCAAAGTAAAAAGGCACTACATCTGTGTTTGGTATGGGGACTCGAATGTTGATCCCAGGATTTACAATTAGCGTGGTTTTAAAAAGCATAGCCACGCCCATACTTTTATTAATGCACTAATCGACTAATGTGCACCTGCTGCTAGGATCCTGACATTGCCCCACTATGGGACTAATAAAGGAATATCTAATCTAAAATGTATTTGGCGCGACCACGGCCCGCCTGTGATGCCTTCATACGAGTGTGGAAAATGTAATTGTGAGTTAAAAGGTTGGAGAAAGTCCGAATATAGTTAAGACACTCGGCACATTAAGTGTGTGCGCTATTGCACCATGTCAATAGCAAATATGATACAACAATGTTATTCCAAGTAATTGTGCATAACGTTAATGCTGTCACTTACAATATATAATAAATATGTTGTCTTAAAAAATATTGCTACGACGTTTTTTTTCAAGTCGGTGGACAATAACACGCTATGGCAACTGCACATTACAAGCTACAGTGAAGGCAACGTTTCTCCTCCAGTCAAAACGGAGCCATATGAGGTGAAGCTGGCTGGCTCGCGGTCACATTGTGGTGGTTGGCTAACGGAGGCGTATTATCTTACGATGATATAAGCTAACTTGCTAGTTAGCTAACTTAGTTTGTAACCGCAACCATAATTGTCTTTATCTAGCTGGTTGTCAGGCAGGTGTTGCTGGTGGATGAGGGTGTACGTGTATTGCCATCCATCATGTCGAAGCCGTTCCGTTATTTTTAGCTAGCTCTGAAGGATAGCGCAGCTAGTAGTGGCGAGCAAAGCGTGACTAATCGGTCTGTTTGAAAAACGATACAAATGGAGCAGTGGCAGGACGCGGCCTCCCAGCAGTTCAAGCTGCTTACAACCCGTCTGAATGAACTGTTGTCCAGTGGTTTGGGGCTGCTGCGCTCCGAGCTCGGCGTGGATTTGGGACTGAAGCCCGAGCTTATTCCGCCATGGGTGATCCTCTTAGCGGCGTGTACCGGGCTGGTGCTGATGGTCGCTCTGTGGGCCTCAACCTGCCGGGCTATCTTCAAGAAACGACCCACCGAAAGCGCCTTGGACGACGGCGTTGAAGGAAAGTGGGGCGTCGGTAAACCTGTCAAACCCGAAGAACCGAAGAAAAAGAAGAAGAAGACGGAAAAGGCACGTTGCGTATTTAAAACCAACTTAAATCATGTGATAGCTTGATAGCCTCGTTAGCAATGCTAGTTCAAGCTAACGCCACAGTGACAGTTGAGTCGAGATCTCATGTCATGGCCCCGAGCTAGCCTCAGCTATTGTCTAACCTGGCTATGCTAACCTTAGACGCTGGTACATATCAATTGCTTAAAAGGAATAGTAACTGAAAATGTTCACATTTGTTATTTACATGTTGATTTCAGAAAGCTCAGCCAAATGGGAGAGCTGTTGCTGAACCACAGGAAGAAGCCATTGCGTCGGAAGAGACAGTGCCACATCATCAGTCGCCAACACCAGAAGTTAAGGTTGCAGAGGTAAAGACCACCATGGTGATGTGACCTCAAACATCTGGATTTGTGCAGTGTAATGGATGTGCCCAGGTTGGGTTGGTATTAACAGGGTTCGTACGGTCATGGAAAACCTGGAAAAGTCATGGGATTTTAAAATTGTAATTTCCAGGCCTGGAAAAGTCATGGAAAAAACTTAAATCCTAAAAGTTTTGGAAAAGTCACAGATTTGCTATAATCACATGTTCATTTGAGTTTAAGTTCATGGAGTTTGAAATCATTTATGATTGGCACACGGCTCAATACGCTACATTTTCTAAATGTTTCATGTTTATACCGAGATTTTGGTTTAAAGTCATGGAAAATCATGTGGAAATCATTGAAAAGTCATGGAAATCCATTGGTCAAAATGTGTAAGAACCCTGTATTAAGAATTGCCCTTCGCTACACATCTTTATTTGTTCGGCTCCACTGTAAATCAAACTGTCACTCTGCCATGATGGAACCAGACCAGTTGCTAGTGTTGGGTTACAGTTTTTTACTCGGCACAATTGTGGATCGTACGTCACACAGTTAACCATATCATCTAATGCTACGCTATGGATAGCACACTGTGGTGCCAAAGGTGCTGGATTTAAACGATAGTAATGTGCATGCACTCAGGAGTGGAAATGCTGTTCACAAAAAGGTTATGTACATTTCCAGAGTCTTGGGTATAGTTTCACTTATAAATAGATGTGGATTGAGCCATGCTGACTTGACTGCCTGTGGGGCAGTCCGCATTGAGCCCCAATGCAGACTGCCTGTGGGGCAGTGGTCCATGTCCATGGGGGAAATCATGTATCCTGTGAAGTATCTCCCCTGTTTCTATAAACCTGGACGCCAAATCCCAGATGTGTTTTTAAAAAAACTTTCTTTTCTACTTTATGCCCACTGTTTTTCTACTTCTAGTTGAAGAAGTCAAAGAAGAAGGCCAAACAAGCTGTTAAGGAGACAAAGGCCAAGACTGCAGATGGCAAAGAGCCAGAAGAAGGTGAAATATTATATATTGGATCATGAATAAGGTCAAAGTTGGTCCCTATTTTTTTTTTTTTGGCAAAAACATATTTTGTGTGTATTTGAACAGTCTTTCTTTGTCCTGCTAATCCATACTATACTTCATCACTAATCCCATAATAACACCTTGAAGTAGTTTGCAACTAATTCGACATGCAATTGATGGTACTTTTAAGGCACATGGGAGACCAAGGTCAGCAACAAGGAGAAGCGTGAGCAACGCAAGAAGGAGAAGGGTTCCAGTGATGGCTCCGCCAGTCCTGGAGGAGGGGAAACGCAAGCATGCGCTCCCCCAGAACAGCCCAAGACCTCCACAGCCCCGGGACCTGCCAGCCAGAAGAAGAAAAAAGGTGGCAATTGGAAGAGGGAATCAGTTGGAGATTTAATTTGTGCTTTCTTATTGTTTTTTCTTCTTTTTACTTGTATGTTTTCACACATCACAAACCTCCAGTCCATCTTGGGCAAACAACCTGTAGAGGGATGTTTTTGACTGTTGTTCTGCAGAGGCTGTTGTTGCTTTTTTAAATGCATGCATGTAATTGATTCCCATAGGGAGTTTTCCCTGGAGGTGTTTGCGCCGAGTTGTGTGGATGCTCCCTTCATCAACAGGCTCTCATGGATAGAGTATTTGACATGTATAACAGGGTTTTTCCTGGGTCAAAATGGGTCTTCGGTGCTCCCGAATGCGCGCAAAGAAGAGTTGTGGGAGTTGTGTGCCGCGCAAGAGCTTTTTTTCAAACGTAATCAGCAGCTGGCCGCTCTGTCCATTCGCGAACCTCCTAAGTTTTTAATTTTGCCTCAGGCGCTCGGGATTTGTCATAGCCCTCGAAACCGCTTAGGCGCGCGCCCACATTTTCTCTATGCAGGAAAGACCCTGTATATATATTGACCTTTTTAAAAAGTATATTTTTCTTTCAGGTGACTCTGGGAAAGTGAAGTTGGAGAAGATTGAGCCTGTTGTATCCCAAGGTAACTATTAGCAGATGGACTGGTTATTGGTTCAGAAATATACCCCAAGAACTGATCTTATTAATGCAAAGTCTTTAATCGATGAAAAGTCCTCTATTCTTCACTGGGAACTCTCATATGCTCATAAGGCTGCAACTAACAATTATTTTATTAATCAATTAATCTGTTGATACATTTTTCGTCTAATCGATGAGTCGGAATAACATATTTAAATTAATTTCCAAACCTTTATTAAAAAAAGCAACTGACGCGTGAGTTTACTCACCTGACTATTTGTGGTTTAATCGCATCGTTTGCATTGGTGAGGAGGCATAGCTTATCGCCATTAATTAGCTCTGTGTAAACTCTTCTAATTTCCACCGTGGAATAATTGACCACTATTTCTACGTTATACTCTCAACGCTGATTGGCTTTCTCAACTTAACATTATGGTCTTTCCTCTACCTCCGCTCCTTTTTGTTGTCGTTTCTGCGCTCAACTCAATTTTTTTAATACTCGATCATCTGCCGTAATAATCACGCGACACAATGAATCGATAATGAAATTCACTGCCATCTCTTTTAATAATGCATTTTTGTTGATTTTATCGTTTCTTTGTTGCAGCCCTAGTTGCTAACTTGATCTTTGTTTTATTCTGCTGGAGTCTCAAGTTTCTCTCTTGGTGTCAGTTGTTAACAGCAGTGAGCTGGTAGCGGTGGCTGCTGCTATGACAGACATGGCTGTAAAGGCTCCTGCTCCCAATACCTGGACAACCAGTAGAGAGCAGGCGTCACTGTGGAAGGCGGAGATCGATGGTAAAAAAGTTTAATCACTGAATAATCTAATAAACCGAGATGTTTTAAATCAAAATTACGCAAATTCTCACCTGCAGAATTTGGAATGAGTTGACAAATATAACTAAACTTAACTGTTTGTAGAGCAACACTGGGTTTTCCTATAGTGATGAATATGTGATTCATCAGAATTGATTGGTATCGTATCCAAAGCTACCAAGTAATGGCTGAGTTTTGAAGGGAACCAATGTAATAATTCTTAAAATAATCACATGATATAATGATATTGGGCTATACAAAATATACTGAATTGAATTGAATAACGAGCATTTTTTCACAACTTACTGATGCACTGATTTGGTAAGTTAACGGTGTTCAATATTGACATCCTACCATCTGAATGTTTCAGAGTCGTGGACCGTGATTGACCGAAGCATGACTACAACGGAGCAAAGTGCGGCGTCTTTACCTGGACTGGTCGTTGGTACTGCTGGTAAGTATCCAATCAGAACCTGACTCACAGCCCAAGATGGCAGCAGTTTACAAAGTGTTACGGGTGGCAGGTTGAGTCACGCCTCTTGTGTATCTGCAGAGCCCGTGAGCAATCTGCCCTGGCTCAGTCAGCCCAGAGTGGACGACGAGTGGTCTGGACACAGTAAGGACTCAGCGCTTTACTGTCCACTTAAGGCACCCGCTCCCACTTGGAGCTGTTTTCTGATGGTGTTTATGTTGCTCAGATGGTGGTTCAGTGGACCCGAGCTCTGACTGGAACGCCCCCTCTGAAGCCTGGGGCAACTATGAAGAACCCACCCCCGAGAGCCCTCCTGCTCCGGAGCAGCCCTCCCCTCAGCCTGCCGCGGTGGATCTGTTAATTGGAGCTGCTGTAAGTGTATCCATGCTTGGGACAAAACCTGGCTTTAGGGTAGTTATCTGAATGTCAAAAAATAAATGAACAACAACCTAGTAATTGATGACTCCTCTGGGTGCCGTTCCCATGGCAGCTGTCCTGGCTCTCTGCCCTGCCTCTGGCCTTGATGCTCATGTTTTTGGTACAAACACCGGATAGCGCCAGAGTTAGATTTTCAACTGATCGACCGTTATCAAGCTTACATTGCACTCTAATAACTTAATACATTTATTAAAATGAGGTAAAATAAAATATAGCCTGTCTTACCATTAAAGGTCTGGGAAATTGACTCCAGACTTCCGAATCAGCCCTACCTTGTACAATTTCTGACATCTTACACATTTTCCTCTGGAGCCACAAAAGGGCTTTCTATAACTTTGTTCATGTGTGCATTTGTGCTCCTCAAGATAATTCTAGTTGTAGACGGACGTGGATGTGTAAAATCTCTCGCGCTGCCCCTTAAGTTGAGGCCACTCAGTTGAGCAGCATTGGCGATATGCACACCTTTTTAGATATGATAATTATTAACATAAATGTGGAATCTGTTGTCTGCTTCTGTGTGGTTGTCAACAATGTCACCGTGACGAAGTAAGGACGTTACTAAATCCTCCCCCCCCATGGCTTAAAGTGCTTTGTTTAATGTCTCCTTCCCAAGAGAGAGGCTTCATGTTCAGACAGTCAGGCTTGTTGTTTATTTTGTTCTGTTTTCTGTCCGTTTCTTTCAGGACGATGATGAAGATGAGAAGGACAAGGGGGAGACTGCCGGTGATGGAGCGGCTAAAAATAAAAAGAAGAAAAAGAAGAAGAAGAAGACTGCTGAGGAGGGAGGAACAGCTGGCCAGGTAACTGTTAGTGAGAATACTACTGTGGCAAATACAAACCAAGGAAGCCTGTCGCCTGATTAATGCACTCAATGTAGAACGCTTTGTGGCCTTGTACTTCTAGATGTATATTACAGGGTTGATCGAGCCTGTATAACCCTGTACTAATTATTACATGGGAGTCTTCTCTTGCATCTGTTTGACATTCTTGGCCCCGTTGATCAGCTGATTCACATTCTGGTCTTTTATGTTTGCTGAAGTTTATTTTGAGTTCCCTGCACAGTTTGGGTGTAAACTTTGCCTGTGTCCGTGAAGGGGGGGGAGCCAGAAAAGGACGTGGCGCCTGCAGCCTCGGTGAAGAAGCAGCCGCCCGTTGTTCAGGAAAAGGCTGCTGCCGCCCAGCCGGTCAGAGGAGCTGCGGTGGAGGTCAGTGGTGCTGATGTCAGACGCCAGAGCTTATCTTCTTAACAGCATTTTTCAGATTTTTGTAATAGTTAACAATTAGCGGCCTTGTTCTTTCATTGATGAGGTGGTCTCCAGACTAATGAGGTGGTCTCCAGACTAAACAAAAAGGGAAATGTTCCCTTTTCTTGTAGGCGCGAGCCGAGCAACCAGTGAAGGACAACATATCCCAGAAACCCCCTGTCACACAAGTGCCAACTGATGGAGAGCCCAGTGCCAAGAACAACCTTTCTGCTTCAACACAACAAAGTAAGAAAATACATTTAGATACGTTTGTAATTTATGGAGGTGGATGTCAGTTCTGTCATTTTAAAAAGCCCTTCCCGGCTTTTTAAATGGGGAATTACATTGGAAGATTGCGTTATTACGTACTGATACAACTTTAAATGGTCATAAACCCACATATATTTCAACAGTCTTCCTGTTTTAATAACATTACATTGAGGTTTTGTTAAGTGTTCAGAAAGCTGGGCAGGAACAAGCTGGTAAAAAAGGAACCATAGATGTTTTATCTATTACTATTATGGATTAATATGCCAGTATCGTATTTATGGTATTGTATCGGGTGTCATGATATTTATGGTCGGTCTCATATCAAAGTTATAATTTTGGTATCATGACAACCACGAGGCAGAGGCAGAACAGACTCGAGGCTAAGCAGAGCACATGAGTCCTTGAAGACTTGTTCAGGACAAAAAAAGGAAGTTGGCTCATAAATGACTTTAACCATTATAGATATAATGACAATGTATATTTGTTATCATTATTATTATTATTATTAGGGCCCGAGCCCTGACTTAGTCAGAGCGGAGGACCTATTGTTCTTTAAATGTTTATCATTATTGCCATACGTTTTTTTTCAGCGCAAGCTTTGTTCTTAATCAGATCAGTTTAGTATTGTGGTCAGAACAATCACGTCTGTAGTTATAAAAGCTTGAGGTTTCATCAAACAACGTGGATGAGGTGAGGCGATTAAAAAAAACACGTGAATAATGCGTGTAGGGTTTTTGGACTAATCCCCACTCTGCCTCTTTGAATCTCCACAGAAAATGCTGAGGAGAGCCAAGGGCCCAAACCAGCGAAGAAGAAGAAGGCGCGCAGAGAGACATGAGACCGAGCTCCCTCTGCAGACCTCTGTATGCAAAAGACTTCATATCCTGTTTATGCAACACCTTTTGTGGCAAGAACTTTGAACTAAGGTCTTCATGATGGACTTAAACCTTCCAAACCAGTCTGGAAAATGAAACCGCTCTTACACACGTTTGTGTTGAGAACTGAATCTAATGTAACGCGGTGTTAATGATTTTTAAGTATGCATTTGATACTCTTGATTCTGTCTTCTAATTCCACTAAATCAAGTAACTGAAAGAGTTGTATTGTGCAATTAGATGTAGAAAATACTGATCTTGTTTAGCAGTCTCGATGTTGTGGTGGTGGCTAACGCCTGGAGTTTCCTGCATAGTGAATGAGAGCGGTCACTCGACACTGGGCTGTGTCATCCACTTGGCCTTTGCTTATGGAGTCTTTTTATTTTGCCGTTTTGCGAGCCGTGACGGTGCAGCGAGCTCAGCTGCTCGAAGAGCCCAGTGATCAAATGTCTGTCCGGGGATCGGCTCCGAGCGGCGTCAACGTTCGAGACGGAAGAGGGAATCGTGTCTGCTCTGTAACTCTGCATTCTTCTGTGACTCGCTCCATCTGGTTCGTCTCTTGTCCGATGTTGTGCTGCAGTGTTTGGAGGTGCCCCTTGTTCCCTCGCTGTGTTTACTATCTGTGGCCAGAGCCTTCGATCGTAGACGTACTTTTGCAGTGTCATCAGCCTCTTCATGATTTTTGCACCTGTGGTTGATTCAAAAGTCTTCAGAACCTTTTGTAAAAAACAGTTTGTAAGAAAAGAAAAGCTAAAGCCATATGTAAAAAGACTAAATAAAGGCCAGTTTTTCTATATTTGGGCTACTCTATATTGCAGTTCTTTTGGCGGGGGGGGGGCAACCCACTTCTGTGTAATGTTAAATGTAATGGGATGACTATGAAGAAGATGTTATTAATGCTGCTATCAGAACACACAGATTACATTGGCTGTCAGGTTAAAGCCTTTACAAAATACATACTCTGCTTAGTCAACTGTTTGATCATTCAAAGATAATGTATCGTCATTCCACAACACTTGGTGTGTACCTTTGTCCTTAAAAGAACCACAGGCATTTTAAACATTGGAGTTAAGTAATTCACTAGCAGTTGAAAATGTGATGAATTGTCAGTGTTTGTTCCAGCGGGAAAATAGTCTTAAATCCAGTTTGATGATTAGTAAATGTCTGTAATTGTGCAAAAAGATTAAACGATTAAACATCAGCTACATGTGCATATTCTATTATTTTGTCAAATCAAAGTAACTGAGTTGATCTTTAAACAAGCACACAAACGTGTTTTGCTTGAATAGATGTGTGGCCGATTTGTCATTCCGTATCTTTACCTACACGTGTTCATTAACGAGTAAGAGGAGCAGCTGCAGAAATCGAGAAGGATCATCAGGAGCTGCTCATCTGCCTCCAAGAGAAGACCAAAGAAGAACCGATGTCAAAGCCCTCATCTGTTATTAAAAGTTATTAAACGAGTTCAGCAATCAGCGACAAATTTACGAACAGAAGTTGCTCATCAGGAAAAACAAACAATATAAATCATAAGTTAAAACTCCCAGCTTGAGGCTGAATGTGGTGCAACGTTTAAGGTCTAAAACCTCAAAGTGAAGTCATGAAATAATGCGTGTTGGTGAAGATCCCATGTTGGTAGCACCAGGGCTGGGTTTGAGTAGCCTCCCCTGTCAGGACATCAGTTCCCAGAATGCCACAAGAGACATGCGTCTCCTCCCGTAGTTTCGGAGATAGACAACAGGGTTACAAATACCACCAATTTCCGTTATTTCTCTTTATTGAAAACTTGAGTACATTAAGATATTCAAACAGTAGAACGAGACGTGGATGAAGTCAGTAAAGAAACCCGTCGTCCTCAGTTTTGGTCCAGAGTTCTCTGATTGTCTGAGAAAAAAAGAATATACTGCACTCTACTAATACTAAATGTTTAGATTTTCTATATATTTTACTATAGTTTTCTAAACACAGCTTTTTTAAAGACAATGTACAATGTACTTTACATTTTTTGGACATAGTATAACTTTACAATAGCTTCTTTGAGCATGAGACTGATTTGTTACTCTATTTTCAACACATTACTTTTAGCTTTTAATAATGTATTTCGCCAAAGTAAATTTAGACTTTTTTAGGGCTTTTCCTTTTCAACAATGCTGTGCTTTTTCAAAGACTTTGAATATACTATGACTTTTGAAAGATTCTTTACATACTTTGACTTTTCTAAGACATGTTATCAATAACTTGTTATGACATACATGCTGTAGTGTAGTCTATACTATACTTTTGACATATTATGTTATTCTTTGACTTTATTAGTTTTTTAAAGACTATTTTCAATACACCATACTTTTGGCTTATTTTACATACTATACTTAGATCTTTTTAAATATAGTATTATGACTTTTCTGTCATAGAACCAAGATGGATGATGTAAGATGTAAAGATTGTAAAACCCTCTTAGGCAAATTTGTAATATTGGGAATAAAATTGTATTGCACACCATACTATTTGAATATTTAATAACATACCATATTACTAAAACAATAGTTTTGGTATAGTGTACAAGGCATTTGTGAGGTCACCTACAAAGCCTTGAATGGTGATGCACCGTCATACCTTAAGGAGCTTGTAGTACCATATTGCTCCACTAGAGAGCTGCGCTCACTAAATGCAGGGCTACTTGTGCTCCTCTTTTATGGAACCAGCTTCCACCTTCAGTCCGGGAGGCAGACACAGTCACCTCATTTAAGAGTAGACTGAAGACTTTCCTCTTTGATAGCGTTATAGTTAGGGCTGAATCAGGTTCACCTGGTCCAACCCCTAGATATGCCGCAATAGACGTATAGGCTGCTGGGGGATGTTTACACTGAGCTCCTATCTCCTCTTCTATATAATGATGAATTAACATATCTCCATTATACATTACTAACCCCTACTTCCTCTCCGAAGTCTTTCTGACTTCTTGTCTATAGGGTTCATTGGACCTGGCTGTGACTGATGCCTCCCGCCTCCAGCCGGCCTCCTTTCATGTCACTGCTGACCCTGATCCAATGTGAGGTTCTGGGACAGGGATATCGTATGTGTACAGAGTGTAACGCCCTAATTTGTAAATTATTATATTGGCCTATATAAAATAAACTGAATTTAATTAAATGTGAAACAGCAACAGCAACAACTACCAACACAAAATGCACTACAACAACTAATACTCCTGCTACAACAACTACCAATACTAGTTGATTTAATAGATTAAATAGTCTTAAGAGAAATTGGGGACATTTACAAAACCTGTCATGATCCTACACTCTTAGACCATAGTTTATTGTTTACAGTCAGAGTATAAATGGTCCTCGACTGCCATCCACGGGAAGTTTACAGTAACAACAGGCCTGTTCATCAGGCCACCCAATGTTGTATAATGTATATCATGGTGATCTGCCCTCTTCACTTATTGGGTACATTTAGTTGAGCTGTTAAAACCACAAGCCAGATATAATTGTCAAACGTGTTTAAGTCATTTTGGGCATCAGAATTTAACTATTCATTCGACGGCCTTTTATGGCCTATTTTGAGGCTTTATAACAAAGCACCTCCTGCCAGAAAATTGCAATAACTCACTGTACATATTCACATTCATACTTACACTGTTGATCTGCACTGCACTCATTTAATTTAATTTAATTTAATTTAATTTAAACTATGCACATACACACACTTTGCATTTTGCACACTGTCTATATATATATATATATATATATATATATATATATATATATATATATATATATATATATATATATATATATTATTTTATTTTACATTGCTGTATTTACATATATGTTGTATATATACATATATATTTTATTTTATTTTGTATTTTATATTTCACTTTGCATACTATACTTTATGCACAGTCACTTTCTTTCTTATATCTATATTTTATTGTGTTTAGTTTATCGGTGCTACTATGTCAACAAATTTCCCCTTGGGGATTAATAAAGTATATTTCTATTCTTCGATTATTCTTTTCTATTTGGAAACTCGATTTCTAATTCTTTAAATTATTCTCTCCAGTCTTTACTGTTTATTGGTAACTTGTTATTGTTCTTGCTTGCTAGCTGTAGATGGAGCAATTAACAGGCGCACGCAAACATAGCCCAGATTTACAGCTCAGAGTGGTATGTCTTGTCAAACATGAACGATCTTTTCAGTCCCTTTCAGCGCCTGTGAAATAAAAGCGACGCACACCTTTCTACTGACATCACATCATACTACCGGCCTGCCGGCCGACTGTCCAATCAGCGGCCGAGAGGAGACCCAGAGCCGGCGCGGCTGTCCAATCAACGGATAGCGTGAGCTCTGCTCACCGGCACGTCACTCCTGATTTGAGGGTTGAAGCGTGGAGGAGGCGGGACGTGAGACCACCGAATCCGAAGTGGTGCGCATTTCTCATTATCATAAAATATTCCGCAGCATCCCTCCGACTCTCTGTGAGCGAGATGTCATGAGGTCCAAGGAGTAACCTTTTGTTTTTGGTTGTCTGACTTTCCTTTTTGGACCACATGAGAAACACCATGAAGAGGAATTATTAATTGCGTGGTAATTTCCTGTCAGCGTAAAACAACCGGTTTCTCAGCACTAGTGCTAAGAATCAAATTGTTGTATATATATTTTTTAATCACAAATGATGTGGACCTTCCTGGGAATAGCCAGCTTTACGTACCTTTACAAAAAATCCAGCACAGTGTTGAGTTACGCTCACAAAGAGCTCCTCATGGCCGCAGCCCTGTTCCTGACAGTCGGGCTGCTGCTATCATATGTCAGGTATTTCCATAAGCTCAGAGTCTCTCAGGTATTACATCTTCCCCTCAGCTTCTTGTCCTTTGTACCCGTCATCAACAATTTAATCCCCCAAACCTTAACTCAGAGGACCCAGGAGGCGGAGAACAGCTGTAAAAAGGTAAGCAACTGTTTGGGCTAAAAGTTAAAAACTATAGAGTAAGACTAAGTGTCGTTGTGTCAACTGAAGTCATTTATATCAAATACATGATCTTAATACGTGGACAAATTATGATTTCCTATTCTCAAAATCTAATCTAGCACTTTATTTTTTTAATTGTATTTTATTAGTGTTCAAAATCTCAAATACACATATATCAATTTTTCAGATTCTTTGTACATAGAGAAGTACAGGTCAAAAAAACGAAAAAAAACACATGCAAATAAAGAAACAAAAACAATACGATAGTAACAAAACTAATAATAATAATAATAAATAAAGCAGGGAGAAATCATTTCCCATAGAGTAAAGAAATACAGTCAGGCCATTTATCTGTGACATAGTTGCACCATTTTTTCCAGTGTTTAAGAAATGTTTCTGTTCTTTGATTGACATGAGCTGTGATCTGCTCCATTCTGTAGATAATCTAGCACTTTCACAAGTAAAGTGCTTGAAAGTTTATTCATGTACATATATAAAATATCCAAAGACTACAATTGAAATAAGAGACGTGACGCTATTGGATGAAGTATAACACATTTTCATTTCCCAATGTTTGAATTACAGTACAGTTCAGTGTACAGTTCAGTTTGGACTTCAGCCTTTGTGTAAAGAGACTCTCCGTTTGTTTCCAGAGCCGGAGAACAAGGAAGAGGATAGATCCAGAGTCCTCCGCCTCACCGAAGGCCTCGGCCAGTTGCTCTCCGGAGGCCCCGGAGCCTGACGTGGTGATAGTCGGGGCCGGGGTCCTGGGCTCGGCCTTGGCGGCCGTCCTCGCCCAGGACGGGAGGAGGGTGACGGTGGTGGAGAGGGACCTGAAGGAGCCCGACAGGATAGTGGGGGAGCTGCTGCAGCCGGGAGGCTTCAGGGCGCTCAAAGAGCTCGGACTGGAAGGTCAGTGATGGAGCCTGCTTCTCTCAGTGACCTGTACGTGTGTGTGGGTGTGTGTATATATATATATATATATATATATATATATATATATATATATATATATATATATATATATATATATATATTCACTTGTTACGTGATAATATAGTTTTAAATGAGAAATGTTCATGTTCCTGATATTTCACAAACCAAGTTACATTGTTATTTTATGGAGTTCCTCAAACATCACATCAAAAACAAATACATCTCTGGAACGCAGAAAACCCAGCAAACCCAGATTTTTTTAAATTGTCTAAATAACTAATAAAGAAAAGAGATTTACACTTTAGTTTATCCTCGTGGGGAAGTTCATCTCTGCATTGACCATCCAGTAAGGAGCAGTAAGCTGCAGTGAAGACGGGGAGCAACTGGTTCAGTGACTTGCTCACCAATTTTTCACGCTTTTCAGTAGAGTTTCTCAAGAGACTAAATATGTAAAAATGTGTATTAAATGGAGTACAATACATCTCTAACTAGAACGGGCACTCGGTAGAGCGCATACCTTCGCATATCACAAGATTGGGCATTGAATTATGAACATTGTGTCATTAGTTGCATGCCAATTGACCGCGCTATGGTAAAAATAAGATGTTGACCTTGTCATGACCTTGACCTTTGAGCAGATCGATCCCAAAATCTAATCAAATGGTCCCCGGATAATAACCAATCATCCCACCAAATTTCATGCGATTCGGTTTAATACTTTTTTACTTATGCGAATAACACACACACACGCACGCATACAAATACGCGGCGATCAAAACATGATATTATTACCTTTGCATTGAAAATGTGGAAGGTAATAATATCATTTCATGGAATGGAATCAGATATGTGTTCCATTGTATCTTCAATGCCGAGTGAGTGGACGATGACTGCGTGTTGTGTTGTAAAGTGACCTGTGGCATGTGTGTGTGATGCGTTCAGGGTCAGTGGAGGGTCTGGACTCCCACGTGGTGAGCGGCTACGTGATCCACGACATGGAGAGCAGCACCGAGGTGGAGATCTCCTACCCACAGGTGGAGGGCCGGGCCCAGTGCGGACGCGCCTTCCATCATGGCCGATTCATCATGGGCCTGAGGAGGAGTGCTCTGGCTCAGCCAAAGTGAGTAGAGTCTCTCTCACACACACACACACACACACACACACACACACACACACACACACACACAAAAGTAGCTGGGCTTCATTTGAATTAACTTACCACATTGTAAGAGGAACCTGGAGTTTCCATGAGAATAAACAACGACTGTTTCCTTTTTTTTCTGGATTATAATCAATTAATAAACTGAACAATTTTAAGGTGCCATTCCAAATTAATTCGGGAAATTTGCTTTGACATTGTGCAATTCAACTGAATTGAAATGTAAACAAACACGATTTCTTTGGGGTCATTATTCTTTTCCTTTGTTCTACATAGACACGGAGCTATGCCATGCAACAGAGACTTGAAGTCATTTACTTATTTGTCACATTAAATGAACCCATGAGCCAATTGTTTCCTGCTTAAACATTTAGAGTTTAGCCCTGTGTGACATTGTTGCTTTAATTTGAAGAGAGCAGCCCGTTAAATAATTCAAACATGTATAAGCAGTGGGTCACTTCAAAATGAAACTAAATCCAACCTACAGAGCAGCTTAGGGATTCATTACCAAATTACTTAAACATTTTGTGTACAATTTCTTTCAATTCAGCGCTGCTACATAGGAAAAACAAGTGAAAACAAAACTTCAGTCGGATCCCAGGTTACAACAATTAATTCACTTTTATTGTTGTTATTTATACATCACTGATACATTGTATTCTGGTGAAAAAATTAATAAAACACACACACACACACACACACACATACACACACACACACACACACACACACACACACACACACACACACACCCTGTTAAGCCAAATTGTCATGTTCTTTACAATGAAATTACAAATGCATAGAATTTATTCCAGATTTAGGTTAATGTAGAGAATATTTATACATATTATCAGTACTCTTAACACTACGTTTTAAGACAAGAAACTGATGATTCGTTTTACAATCTCATTCTGACCGTGTTTCTAATGGGCACTTATCTTGTTCCAGTAGCTTTCTCCTGTCTTATTGCCCAGACTCCTCTAGTTTGTGATCCCTAACTCCCTAATTGCGCCCCCTAGTGTCACATTCATAGAAGGCAGCGTGACCAGTTTGCAGGAAGAGGACGGCTGTATCACCGGAGTGCAGTACAAGGATAAAGAAACTGGGGACGTCAAGGTGAGAAGACCGAGCTCTGCTGCACGTGTAGACCCCCCCCGCCCCCGCCCCCCGCCCCCCTGCTCCTCACCTTGTATAAAGAAACAGTCCATGTATTGCAATGGGGTGTACGATGATGACCGTGTCCTTTATCCTGCAGGAAATCTATGCGCCACTGACCGTTGTGGCTGACGGCTGTTTCTCTAAATTCAGAAAGAATCTGGTTTCTGGTAAAGCTCACACCTCCTCTCACTTTGTTGGATGCATCATGAAGGTAAATACCACTTTAATGTATTACATTGTCAAATATTGTCTGGTCCCAGCTTCTCAACTGTGAATCATTCCTTAAATAGTTTCTCTCATTGTTTTGACCATATTGACATATTTTAGATACAAAATTAATGAGTAGTAACATGCAAATAATTACGAGTTTCAAGTGTTGGAAGACTATACAAACAGGTCCATTTACCATTTACTAGCATTGGAACATGCAATTTAACATGTGATTCATTTGGGAAGTCACTGCTGTGTGTAAAATTAACAAATGTCATTTGAAAACGCTTGAGTGAAAATGAAAAGTCTCAAAGTATTGATTGAAACAAGAGGTTAGAAGTCCAGGCATCACAGCGGCTCACTGTGCTCCTCCCACAGGACTGTCCCCAGTTTAAAGCTAACCACGCCGAGCTGGTGCTGGCCAACCCCAACCCCGTGCTCATCTACCAGATCTCCTCCTCGGACACCAGAGTACTGGTGGACATCAGGGGAGAGATGCCTCGCAACCTCTCGGAGTACATGGTGGAGAAGATTTACCCTCAGCTGCCAGGTAAAAGACACACGAGACACATTTTTTAAATGTCTCCGAGGTTTTATTCTTAATTTATTATTTTTTAATGAAAAATGACCTTTGGCCTATGCATGATGAATGATAAAAGCTTCTAATAATGCCAGTGATGCCAGACATCCTGGTAGGTGGGAGGATATCCAAAGTGCTGCCTGTCCCGATGTGTGTGTGCTACAGATTTGACATTCATGGTGTGCTCTGCTATTCAGTTAAAATATCAACGCCGCTACATCAAAGCATCAGCTCTGGTGACCTTGACAGAGGTCCGGCTAAATGGCGAAGTCAGTCACACTGATGCATTAATGAACGTACATTCAGACACCAGAAGGAAAGGCTTTTCACTGTGCATGTGCCCAGAGTGCACCTTTGATCGATCTGAGTGATGGACAGCCTTCTCTCTCTTCCCGTTTCTCTCAGAGCATTTAAAGGAGCCGTTCATGGGGGCGATACAGAACGATCGACTCAGGTCCATGCCTGCCAGCTTCCTTCCTCCCTCCCCTGTCAACAAGCCAGGTACAGATCTATTGAACTCATCTCAGCTTGTGAACAGTCTGATGCATGTCTTCCAAAGCACTTTGGTCATTACTGTATGATGAAACTAATTAAAGTGCTTTCCTGTTTGTCGACGATTTTGCAATTAGTCCCCGTTCAAAGAAATGCTGTAGAAGGATGTTTCCTTTTTTCCCCCCTCCAAAATTAAGTATAAATACAATTCCCCTATCTGTGCTATAGATATGATGCTATGGATAGCTGCTGCTTAGCTTAGCTTTGCATAAAGAAAGGAAACAGCTATCCTGGCTCTGACCACAGGTGTTTTCTATGCTTAATCCTACAAAACCAAAAAGTAGTAGTTTTTACCTTTTCTTAGGATTAAACAACTAAATACCCTTTGACAGAAACAGTTTAACTGTTTCCATTTGTTATGCTAAGCTAAGCTAAATGGCTGTTGACTAGAGTAAGTGACTGAAGTTACTACAATGTGTTATTTAGTGAGCTTTAGATATGCGGGTAGAGGCAGGCTATGCTATGCTATGCTAAGGTATGCTATGCTATGCTATGAAGACCCAGTTAGCTTAGCATAGCAGAAAGACTGGAAACAAGGGAGAAACAGCTAGCCGGGTTGTGTCCAAAGGCAACAAGTCCACCAGAACCTCTGAAGCGACAACATAACTCTCTGTTATGTCGTCGTAGAAGGTATAATGGAGTAGCCTACTCTCGGATAGATATTAAATAAGCCTAAATTTCCTAAAATGTTGAAATGATCCCTTAAATTACAATGATCGTGTGTGTGTGAATGGACTGAAGTTGTAACACTAGCGTTATAAGCGATGCCAATCTTAAACACAGTATTAAAAGCAAAGAGAAACACTAAAAAGACATCTAGACGTCGTCCTGCTCACCGATTGGCACTAATTGGAGGATTTTATTACATCAAGCTCGACTTGACAACAACCGGTGATGTATTGTGTATGAGAGACAAACGCAGTCTGTCGCTTGCAGGCGTGCTTCTCCTGGGCGACGCGTACAACATGAGGCATCCTCTGACGGGCGGAGGGATGAGCGTTGCTCTCAACGACGTCGGCATCTGGAGGAGTCTGCTCGAAAACATCCCAGATCTCTACGACAACGGGGCGATGCTGCAGGTGAACACCCACAACTCACTGTTTCCCTATAATCCTAAAATGATTCACATTAAAACAGTTATTAATGTATAAGATATGACTACAATCAGGGTTCGTACGGTCATGGAAAACCTGGAAAAGTCATTGAATTTTAAAATGTTTATTTCCAGGCCTGGAAAAGTCATGGAAAAAACTTAAATCACAAAAGTTTTGGAAAAGTCATGGAAATGTGTTATATCCACATGTTCATTTACATCGAGTTTAAAATAATTCATATGTTTTTGAAAGGAAGACTCAAATTATAAGCCGGTATACGCCAAGTCCAAACAGATGGATTTGCACATAAAGGATAATAGTTTGATTAAAAGAATAAACATTTAGTGTTTCTAGGAATAAACATGTATAGTAATGTTTATTCTTTTAATCAAACTATTCTCTCTCATTCATTTTTTTTCATTTACGGTATATTGCATTCTTTGTAATTCTCATTGTTTGAATACTACTTTTTCAAAAAGTTTTCATGTAGACAACGAGATTTCAGTTTGTTCATGGACATTTGGTTTAAAATCCTGGAAAAGTCATGAAAAATTCCATTGGTCAACATGTGTACGAACCCTGTACAGTAAGGCCTGTGTACGTGTATGACAGCAAGTAGCCTGGAAGAAGCTGTAGCCTATTTGTACATTTGCAATTAACAGTTTTGTGTTTGTCTTCTCAAAAGGCAAAGAAGAAATTCCACTGGCAACGCAAGTCATCGCATTCCTTCGTGGTGAACGTGTTGGCCCAGGCGCTGTACGAGCTGTTTGCAGCCACAGACAGTAAGTCACCGCCTGCCTCTGCAACATTAAAAGTAATGACAGTGAATTTGACATGATTATTAAGTCATTATAAACCTATAAAAGCCTCTAATTATTTTAAACAGCACTTCATGTTCATCTTGATTCTCATGTGCCTGTTTTGTGTTCATCAGATTCTCTTCAAGAGCTGAGAAAAGCCTGTTTCCAGTATTTCCAGCTCGGTGGGGAGTGCATCGCTGGGCCCATCGGACTCCTCTCAGTGTAAGCAACTAATCATTTCTTGGGTTTAGGGAATAGTCCCACATTTTGGGAAATAAGATTTTTTCATTTGCTTACTTTTTGATTGTTACCACGCTCGCATCTCCGCTCACTTCATGTAAAACAGGGTTCGTACGGTCATGGAGAACCTGGAAAAGTCATGGAATTTTAAAATGGTAATTTTCAGGCCTGGAAAAGTCATGGAAAAAAATTAAATCATAAAAGTTTTGGAAAAGTCATGGAAATTTGGTATGATCAGATGTTAATTTACGCCGAGTTTGAAATAATATGTTTTTTAAAGAAAGATGCTCAAAATATCAATATATATATATATATAAAAATACACAAAATGTTCTAAATTGTTCATGTTTTTACCAAGATTTCAGTTTGGTCATGGAAATTTGGTTTAAAGTCATGAAAAAGTCATGGAAATCCATTGGTCAAAATATGTAAGAACCCTGGTAAAACTAAAGTGTGCTAGCTTAGCATTAAAAATGGATAGTTGACTATTTGTCTTCCAATGGCAACCTCTCACGATTTGTGCTGCATCTGGTTTGTTAACCATTTTAAAATATGTATTTTAACGGGTTTATGTGCTGTTATGTGCTGGAAAATGTCTTATCTTGGACCAGTGAGCAGTCGCCTTTTGATGCTGAGTTAATCTAATTACTGGCTGGTTACATATTCCCCAAACAGACATGAGTGGTATCAATCTTATATTTCCCAAAATGTTAACACGATTTCTCAATGGATTTAATGACATTGTGATCTCCACCAGGTTGACCCCCAAACCCATGACCCTGATCGGACACTTCTTCGCCGTGGCTCTGTACGCGATCTACGTCAACTTCAAGTCGGAGTCCTGGTGCACCAAACCTCGAGCGGTGTTCAAGAGTGGAGCCATCCTGTACCGAGCCTGCACCGTCATGTTCCCACTCATCTACTCTGAGCTCAAGTACCTGGTGTACTGAGAGCTCCTCCACACCTGGACACAGCAGGACCAAAGTCACTGCACGGTCTTCTAATTGGAAGCACAACAAACTGTTTGTTGCCACGAGTCGTTTTCCTCCTGCTGAACAAACCGCTGCAGCCGTTTGACTGTTAAGGTTTCTCCACAATGTGCCTGACGGAAGATGCATCGTCTTAATATTCTACTTAATGCCTTCTTTCAATTGGGACATATTATTCAACAATGCCTTGGTGGAGCGTGAATGTTTAATACTGTGGAAATTACTCATGCTCAACAAAACTGCTATGTGGAACATGGCGTCTGAATTTTTTAATAATTATTTTGCAATAGAGCCACTTCTGTATATGTTTTCCTGCTAAGCTAATTTTTGCTGTATTTCATATGGGAATCCTCATGTAATGATATATTTCATAAAAGAATACATAACATTTTAAAATCACCAATGGGATGTTA